>JBAMMX010000026.1:905250-1062750 GCA_037126225.1 Dillenia turbinata
AATGCTATTTTCTAGTCACTTATATCAAAATCGTATAAGACTTTTACGGTATTTGTCGAATTAACTATAAATAATTTAATGATTACAATATTTAGTAATTTTTTTAGAAGAAATAAATTTGAATTTTATTAATAATTTTAGCTTATTTAATAATTATATAGAAAACATATATCATATTATATAATTCTAAATTCACATACCTCTTATGTAAAAAATCAATTACCAAATATGAGTTCTATTTCAACAAATACAAAAACCTTATTGGTTAGAAGTGAACTTGCACTTGAATTATATCTATAGAGAAGCTAATAACTTGGCTAGTTAAGAATGCTCATAAAGGATCTCTTGGTTTGAAAGTTCTAAGTCCTCCTAAGACTGATGTTGCTTTACTGCCTTATTTTGTTATAGTTTTCCTTTAATGAATAGTATAGATCTGCATAAGCATGTTCTTGTTCACATATTGAACGAGCCAGAGAAGATCATAAATATATGGGGTACCAAAGAGGCATTTAAGGGCAAGTGTCACTTCATTGCGTAGAGGCTTTATTTGGCTTCAGAGATTATATGTAATATTGCCCCACTTTATTAAAAGGCCAAGAAAGGTCCCATGTTACCCCACGAGACAGAGGACAACGTCCCACAAAATATCTTTGAGCCTGAAAATGGAGTTCAATGTTTCAATTTAAATAAATAATTATTTTTATACAATTATCAAATTCTGGCCAATCTACCATGAATGAAATCTTTTTTTTCGGTAGGAAGAGAAACAAAGAACAGAACAAGAAAAACAAAAGCAACAAAACAGCCCAAACTACAAATAGCCCTATAGGTATGCAAAACGAAACTTGTTAACCTTGTAAGAACAACTTCTGAGCACCTCTAGACCTTCTCTATCCTCTGTAAGCATCTTGATAAGCTTTTGGGGATGGACCTCCAGAATAGGGACTCCAAAGGGGGCGGATTCCCCCATGCAAGTTACGTAATCAACATATTTATTCATTTCTCTGAAAATATGGGACGCTTTTGAAATACCTAGCTCCTCCATTATGTCCTTGCACTCTAAAACAATGAGGTATAAAAGATGATCAACTACATTCCTCCTTCCAGAAGATGAATCAGTGCCATGCAATCCACGTCAACCTAGATTTGCTTGATGTTCCTCTTCCTAGCAAGCCGCAGACCTTCTCTTAGCCCCCACAACTCAACAGTCAGAACATCCGCCTGATCAATGTTATTCATATAGCCTTTAATCCAGTTTCTATTCTCTCCCCTTAGTAGTCCATCGGCTCTAGCTTTTTTGGAAGTTAAAGAGACTGCACCACCTGTATTGAGTTTGATCCTTCCTTTATCTGAGGGTTTCCATGATACCTACAAATTAATCTTCTCAATCCTATTGTTAAAACCCGAAAGAGTTTTAGCCCACTCTCTACAAGTATTCTAAATTCTCCTCTTTATAGTCGACTATCCTTCTTTGTGTTTTCCATTACTAGAGAGCATCTCCTCTTCCAAAGATTCCAGATGATTGCAAGAAAAGAGATATAGTTTTGGATTTGATTGGGGACATTTCTACCTTCCAACTCATTTTGCAACCAGTTGCCTAACTCCCCATCCTAGAAGCTCTCCTCCCTCTCTATGCTTGGCTATATCAACATCCAAATGGTTTTAGGATCTCTGTAGTCCCTAAAAGTGTGTAGCAAAGATTCTGGCAATTCCCCACACTAAGGACATGTGTCGTCTTCTATTAGACCTCTCTTTCTCCTTTCCACATTAGTTGGACATTTATCCAAAGCAGCCGTCCACATAAAGAATTTAACTTTTTCATGACATTGCGCTTTTCAAATCCATCTCCAATTTCCCTCTACCTGACATCATTATGTAGATTCCTTTTCATGAGGTTATGAGCACTCGATATCATAAAACTACTATTTTTGAAAACTCCCCAAATTTAAGAATCTTCTCCTCCTTCCCTCATAGGGATCATGACCCCTATAATTTCCTCCAATTTTTCTATCCTCACCCAATCATAGGGTTACTGAACCTTCCACTTGTCTTCTTCATCAATAAAATCTGTGACTTTAAAGGAAGGGAGATCTCTTGGTTAGGATTGCAGAGCATGATCGGCAAATTTCTCATCCCCGAACCACTTGTTACTCCAAAAATCGATATTTTTACCATTTCTTACTCTCCATTTAATTCCTTCTCTTAGGCATTTTTTACTATTAAGAATGCATCTCTACACATTAGAGGCTCCTACTTCTCCCGTGTAATCCAAAAAATTGTTGTTTTTAATATACTTTGCTCTCAGGATTTGGCCCTAGAGAGAGTTTTCTCCCTTGATCCTCAACCATCCTAGTTGGCAAACATAGCAAGATTGCACTGTCTCATCATTCACAGCCCCAATCCACCCCTAAATTTAGGATTACAAATAGTTTCCCAATTCACCAAAGAATTTTTCTTTCACCTTCTTTGCCATCCTAAAGGAAATCTCTATTTAGCTTATCCAACTTGTTGCATGTCTCCTTAAGAATCCCAGTTGTTTGCATGGTGTACATTGGGATAGTTGTATTCACAGCTTGAATAAGGACCCTTTGCCCCGCCGCGCTAAGGATTTTGGCTTTCTATCTACTAAGCTTTCCTTGGACCTTCTCCACTAAATGATTACAGAAGTCTTTTCTCACCCTCTTGTGGATAACCAGAACGCCAAGATACCTACCTAGATCTTCTGATAGCATGAATTTGGTCACAGCTATGAGAAAGCATTTTGTAGTCCACAGAGTTTTAGGAGAAAACCAAATCATGGACTTACTTGGGTTTACCTTCAATCTGCTTTCCTTGGAGAACTCCCTAAGGCACTCTATATAGTGCTAAGGTTTAAATGCTTCGCCTCCTTAAACAAAAACAAATCATCGACAAAGAAGAGGTAGAAAATTGGGGGTCCATTTCTTATCACTTTTATGGGCTTCCATCTTCCTTTCCAAATCTTTTCTTGAATCATGTACGATAACATCTCCATCACTGAAATGAAGAAGTAGGGAAACAAGGGATCTCCTTGTCTCAAGCCCTGGCCCGTCTTCATTAGGAGGAGCACCTCCCTATTTTAGATAATGGAAACTTATCTAAAAGACGCTGTGAACATTATCAGCTTGACAAGAGGCAAGGGCAAATTAATGTCCATCATAACCCTTCTTAAATATTCCCAACTAACATTATCATAAGATTTCCTCAGGTCCACTTTTCGGATCATTCTATTCTTTTTGCTCTTAGATGTGCATAAGGAATGGATGACTTATTGCATTACCATTATTTTACCTGAGGTTCCTCTGCCTGAGAGAAAACTACTTTAGTAGGGACCAATCAAGTCTTGCAGCTAAGGCCTTAATATTTGCATAAGAATTTTGGATTGAACTTTGTAGGCTATGTTTAGTAAGTTAATAGATCTCAAGTCATTCGCCGCTTTAATGTTCTCACCTTTAGGGATCAAGACCATGTAAGTATTGGCAAAATCTGGAAAAAGTACCCTTCCTTTAGAACTGCATTGACAAACCTACATAAGGAATCTTCTACCACCAGCTATTGTTTTTGATAGAAAAACAGGTTGCAACCCATTTGGACGTAGAGCTTTAAGCTCCTGCATGGAATAAACAGCCTGTTTAACCTCTTCCTCATTTGCTTCTTGGATTAGAGCCCCATGATGAGTCACTTCTATCTTCTGAATAAGAGTCTTGAATCTAGCACTTGGTTGAACCACCTCCTTGTTCTTAAATAGATCCATGAAATGCTTTCTAACATGCTACTTCAAGCTGTCTTGATTCGTGCACCACACTCCCTCAATTTAAAGGGCTGCTATTCTATTATCTTGCCTCCTAACTTTAGTGGAATATGATAGAATTTGAAATTTCTATCTCCCTTTATGATCCAGTTCAGTATTGATTTTTGATACCAAAAGGTTTTTTCTTGTTTTAAGACTTTATTATATTAAGATAAGAGCTCCTTTTCTAGTCTCTAAAGATTGTTTGACTGATTATAATGCTTTGTACCTTGAATCCCTCACAACCTAGCTTCTAGTTTTCTTTTCCTCCCAAAGATATTCGACTGTATTCTTTATTGTTGGCAGCAAAATATCATCTCCACCTAACCAGGCTCTTTAAAAGACCTCTCTAAATTTAGGATGAGACAACCAAACAGCTTCACACGTAAAGATTTATTGTCTGGATTAGAAGGACTTCACAGCCTTATGTTGAGCATTATAGCATTGTGATCTCCATGAAGACATGGAAGATTTATGGTTTTCATTTATGGAAAGGCTAGTTTAGTTTCAAAATTACCCAAAATTCTATCTACCTTCTACTATAAGACAATTCTCCCCTCTTGCCTTCTAGTCCAAGTGAAGTTAGAACCTTGCATATTGATGTCATAGAGAAGTCAACCCATCTTTCCCTGAATTTAGAGCCTCCTATCCAAACTCTTCTAATCTTATTAGTTGTTTCACTAATGCTCTCAAGGTCATTGAAATCCCCCATTATGAACCAAGGATCCTAAACTTCTCTCGACATCTGATGCATGTCCCTCCAGAAGGATTCCTGCTCATAGGGTTGAACATATACACAAGGTAGCCACTATTTAACATTCTCTTCACTTATACTGCATGAATCCACTGATAGAAATACTTGACAATCTAAACGTCCACTTTCTTTTTGTCCCATTTCAGCAAAAGACCTCTACGAAACCCATCTATCTCCATTACAAAATCTCTTTTTAGACCTTGTTTTGTAAGGAAGTTTGGGTACTTGTTTGAGGAAGCTTTAGTCTTTAGTAAACAAAGGATCTTCGATTTCTAAGATCTCACCAACTCTTTAAAAACTCTTTTGAAATTTGCATTGTCGATTCCTCGACAATTTCAAGAAATGATTTTATAATTCATTAAAATAAATTTTTAGAGGGAGGACTTCGACCCCTACTAGCACCCCTCACACTCCATTCCCTCGTTTCTCTCTTTCTCATTCTCTTTTTTCATATCTTCATTGTGAACCCAATCTATTCTTTCCTCCTAACCTTCAGTTCCCGACTCATTCCTAAAAGAAGTTTTAGTGACCGTTGAAATTAGAATGGAACCATCTTCACTGGACTTTCGTCTCCTGGGTCGAAAGAAGCCACTCCTTCTCTGCCTGAGATTAAAATGCTTTAAGTATTGGGCATCCATTCCACATTTATAATCTTCAGCTTTAGGCTCCCTGGTCTATTAGCAATTCACTCCCTATTAGACAACCCAAATGAGCTCTCCTCCTTACCCCTTCCCTCTTTATGGACTTCTCTTTGTCGGTTCATTTGTTAAGGCCCCTCAAATACTATTCACTAACTCTCTCCTCTCCTTCATTAGAAAGCTTCTCCCAATCTATCACTTTCAACCCCCTTAAAGTCAATTCCTTATCCTGGGTGATCTTCTTCATCCTCTAGCTTGGGTCACTATCTTACCTAGCATTTCCTCTTCTGAAAGTTTCTCGATTATTTCTCTTACCTTTCCCTTGCTTGCCACCTAGATTTTGTCCCATCACTAAAGTCTTTTCTGTCTCTTCTCTCCCCTCCTTTGGTATAATTATTACATATTCTGAGGATTCATTGACCTTCCCCAGGTTAGTAAATCTGTTACTCTGCAGTTCTTCTTTACTTCTTCTTTCCTTTTGATTGCCCAATTTTGGTAATCTCAATTTTCGGGTCACAAGCATCCATGATCCTAAAGTCTTGTCTCTTTCTTCATTGTTTCTTATGTGAATTTTCCCATCTTTGGCAATCTTATGTTCTAATTCCTGACTTCTTCGAGCCTTTCTAAGACTAACTTTCTCACAGTTCTCACTATTGTGACCTACTTTTTCACAGATGAAACACACGGTGTGAATCCCCTCATATTCAACACTCTGCACTTTGTTCCTTATACAAACCTAGAAACCAGAGGCTTACTCAAATCCACTTCAACATATACTCAGGCAAACTTCCCCCTTAAAGCATTAGCAGTGTTACCATCTATTTTAATAAGTTTCCCTAGAGTTTTCCCAATTTCGAATAGAATTTCTTCTTCAAAGAACTCAATTGGGAAATGTAGGAAATGGACCTATACCGTTGTGGAAGTAATTTTTGCTACTTAGGCTTGGAACCATGGATGTCATTTCCTCACAGTGAGGTGGTAGTTATGGATCATCCATGGTCCTCCACATGATAATAGTCCTATTTCATTTCAAATTTCACTAAGAAGAAGTCTCCTCCTAGTTCCAGCAATTCCATAGCACCCTTACTTCTCCACATTATGTGAATCTTTAGGTTATTAATTGATATCCAATGTCCTTGTCTAATAGCTTAATTATTAAGGATTTTTCCATGGTTTTCACAATTCCTTCAACTTTTGGTTTAAAACTTTGATGATGGGCATTAGCCTATGTTAGACAGGAGATTCTTCATCCTTTAGATGCTTCTCAAATTTAGAGTTTGAATTCTGATCTTCATCCATCTCCACCCTCCCACCTTCACTTAACTGGCCCATGAGCATGTCCCTAAATGATAGCTTTGTGTGATTGTTTTCCATGCCCAAGTTTTGTTTGACTTTCTTATTGCTTCTCTGCAGTAGGTCAGCCTCCTCTCTGGTTTCCTCCGATCTGCTGTTCTCTCTCATGGTTCATGTCGTCTTCTTCTTCTTCTTCTTCTTCTTCTTCTTCTTCTCTCTCTCTCTCTCTCTCTCTCTCTCTCTCTCTCTCTCTTTCTTTTCTTTCTCTATATCGCAATCATGAAATCGTTACGCTAAATGAATCGAAGAGCATTGGTTTAAGCCCAACTTGTAACAAGACATTGGTCATAGAATCAAATTCCCACCTTACTAAATAAGTTCACTTCGCCAACTCCTAATTGGTTGAGTAGCTGTACACTAGCATCCAAAGGCAGATGTTTTAAAAATATTTATTAAATATATAAATTTAAGTTCACTTAATTTTTATATTTAATCCCACTAAATTTTCTTTTTGGCTTCGCCCCTACTTGTATCCACTAAGTAAAATTTCGCATTCAAAAAAACAAGTGTCAGGAGAGTTTTATCTTTTAAAGGGTCAACTTGACTCGAATCAAATTTAATCTGATCTAATATTATTACCAAATATAGATGATTTTGGCTGCCCAAAACACATGTCCACCTAAAAAAAAACGAGCACTAAACCGTAAACTTTAAAACAAAAAGAAAAGAGCAAGTGAAGTTGTCAATAATATGAATTTTTTTTTTTTGGGGCTTACGCGAGATTTGAAATCCAGATTACAAGATTAGGTATGGAGGATTAAAATCACTAAATTGTCTCCTTAGAGATAAATTATTTCTAAACATCACTGAGCAATACTAGATAAACAAATAATTATGAATTAAGTAAATCGGATCTTATAATAATTTATATCAATACATTGTAATAAATTTTTAATCAAATACTTTGATTAAAATATATTAATAATTCAATTAAGAATCGATAATACATACTAATATTGAATTGTTATATAGAATTCGATCAATTTGATTCATAATTCATTTTAATTCTTCTCACATTATTCTTTCTTTATTTACTTTGGACAAGTTAAATAAAAATAATTTTTTTTGATTTATTGCTAGTTAACGAGTCATTTTTAAGTAAAATTTTTACACTTATCCATATAAATGACAACATATGCCATTTTGCATTCCTTAACAATAACATATTTCAATTCATAATTTAACAATTTAATAATTTTTAAGGAAGTATATTTGAATTTTAGTATTTTTATTAAATAAATAAATAAGTATATAAGGTGAAGAAAGATAAAATTATATTTTTTTTGTTATATAAGAGTCGTGATAATCATAAAATTATATATTTTTATAAAGATTCAAATATGAGATCTTAAAATAGATATTAGAGTAAGAGTTCTTAATCATTTGGATATCCTCGAGAACATATAAAATTAGGGGGCGTTTGGTTCAGTTCTGAAAATCGGAATCGGAATCAAAATTATATTCTCTAAAATCGAAACACACGAAATCATTCTAATTCATTTGTTTATTTCAATACACTAGAATGAGTATTATTACTATAACTGGTGTTTGGTTGTTTTTTTTTTTTTTGAAATAGTAATTAAATTTTTTTTAATTTTATCCTTACTCCAATATACAATAAAAATTATGATTAATTTAAAATAAACTATTTTAAAATATTATATGAAATTAATTTCACTTTAAAAAATAAATATTATATGAATTTATCAATAAATTTTTTATTCTTTTCAAAAATAAAAAAAGAAAGTAACTTATTAATGAAAATTTTATATTTTTTCACTTCTTTAGTTTTTTCATATATGAATAATGGGTAATTTTATAATAAAAATTGTATGAGTAATAAGTAATAAGTGATTTTATAATGAAAAAATAAATATTATATGACATCAAATAAATTTTATATTTTTTCAAAAATAAAAATAAAGTAATTTAATAATAAAAATTTTATTTTTTTTCACTTGTTTAGTTTTTATTTTTAATATATATATATAAGTAATGGATAATTTTATAATAAAAAATAAATATTAGATGATTTCATCAAATAAATTTTATATTTTTTCAAAAACAAAAGAAAAATAGAAAGTAACTTAATAATAAAAATTTTATATTTTTTTATTTGCTTAATTTATATATATATTTATATATGAGTAATAGATAATTTTATAAAAATATTGTATGAGTAATGAGTAATGAAAAATTTTATAATTAAAAAGTAAATTTTATATGAATTTTATCAAATAAACTTTATATTCTTTTCAAAAATTTAAAAAAATTAATTTAATAATGAAAAAATTATATATATATATAAGTAATGGATAATTTTATAAAAAATAAAAAATAAAAATATGAGAGTAGAGAGTAACCGGTAATTTTGGATAAATATCAAAGTAAATGGTTATTTGAAAATCAAATGTGGAGTTTCAATAAAATCAATTATTTTATTTAGATTTTATAGATTTTTAAATTTTTGAGTATGATTTTAAAATATTATTGTTATAGTATTAATATAAATATCATTTTTAAATTTTATTTTAATTTCTTATTTTTATACCTTTTACCAAACGCGGTGAAGGAATGAAGCAAAAGGCGTGCTGCACCGTTCAATTTCAAACAACACGTTGCGAGTGGGGTATCAGATTTTCAAGAAGAATCCGGATGGGATAGGGGTTGAAAATGACTTGTATATTCGGTATAATTCAAATGCTTAGGACTGAAGGGAAGATAAACGGTGGATAACTCGACACGACGTCCACGGCATTTGAAATGATGAGTCCAAGCTATTAATTGGTCAAATTTTATATATATATATATTTTTTTTTGGTGACAGGTGAGATTTTACGAATACCATAAGAAAATTATTATATAATATTCTATGTTGTAATCAATTCTAAATAATAAATATTAAGTAAAAAAATAAAAATACATAACAAAGTTAAAAAGATATTGCCACTTCCCTTGAGATTTCGATGAAATCATTGTAAGTATTTATGATTCAAATCAGACATTCGTGGAAAGGAACCCTTATATTAACTGCTGAGAAAAGGGTAACGGTAATTGTCTTGATCACCCTTTAATTAAAAAAAAAAAGAAAAAAACAATAATTAAGATTTATAAAACCTATATAGCGGTAGTGGAACTGGAAGCTGAGGTGGGTAATGGGCTGGATCACATGGGTCGACAACCGATTCAGGTTACTTGAATCCAATGTCTATCCTTCAAAGTTGGGTCATCTTTTCACAACTTATATAATTTATTAAATCAGGCAACGTTCCATGAATCTAACGTTAAAACACTAAATCTCTTTATCAACGTATCGAATTCGATTCATAAAAAAAAAAAATAGATATTGAGAAAGTCAATCTCTAAATTAAATTCAACAATACTCAAAACAGATTAATCAAATAATTTGTATACTAATTGATCCGAACAAAAAAATATATATATTAGGTTAGAAAAATAAAGGCATCTAAAAACATTATTATCGGTATAATGCATATTAGGAGACATTTTGATAACATTTTGTGTAGGCATATTTTTAAACAAAATAAAAATTTAGTGGATGAATTAACCAAGTTTGGTAATGTAAAATCAGGATCAACAGTTTGGTACTTGGTAAAATTTGAAACACGTTTGAAAATGTAAGAGGAATTTTGGTTATAAATATAATAGAGTTATAATCTTTTTAACTCTATTATGTACTAAAATCTTTTTATTAAAATTATGTACTAAATAAATTAAATTTTAAAAGAGAAGTAAAAATCACAGCCTAAAGAAATAACTACTAAATAAATTATCATATAAAATTCAATCTATTTGATTTTTCATTTACTTTTGGACTTCTTGCTCGAATTATTTTTAATAGATATCTTGTCATCATAGACTCTAGATTAATTGACAGAGATATCTTGAAGCCAAGCAAAAGCCATAAATCATAGGGTACCGTACCAAAATCCTTATCATACACCTAGGTTGAAGGGGGGGGGAAGCACCCTACTATTGTGACATTAATTTGCCATAAATATCAAACCATATTCAATTCTAAAAAATTCTTCAATTCCATATCCAAACCCAAATACAATTTCCCCCCTCAGAGCCGTGACAAAGGTCTAGAGAGAGAGAGAGAGAGAGAGAGAGAGAGATGTCGTGGTGGACTTGTTGGTGGGCTTGTAGGTGGCCAGACATAAACATCTCTCTCCCAACCTCAATCTTTCGATGGCCAGACATCGACTTCTCGTATCTCTCCACGGCTTGGAGTTTGAATGCAGGGAGCTTTAGGAGATTGTTCGATTTCTTCATCGTCGACAACGTTTATTGGACTGTAGTCACCGTCCTCGAATCCCTCGTCCTAGTCGCTATGCTTTGCTGCTTCTTTATGTTCTGTGGTTGTACACTCTAAATCTCTCTCTCTCTCTATCCTTCTTTCTCTCTATGATACCCACAATCATACACACAGACTCTTTTTCTACATAATTTCAGATATTGTAATTAATCTAAGGAAATTAATAATTTATTTAACACTTGTGGCTTCAGTAGTTTCTTTTCTTTTTTTCTTTTATTCTTTCAAATTAAATAAACAGAAAGAAAAGAAAGACAGAATGATGTCATTTGCTGGTATTATTGAAGCCAATTAGGAGTGAAATCTATTAAAGTAACTTTTTTGCCCAACTCTCATCTGGGTTAATTAATATGATTTTCATGTAATTTTCTTCCATTATAAGATAGAGCGATTAGAGCAGGGTCATCATTTTGTTTGCACTTCCACTTTTTTTTTTAGATCTTTCTTGTAAAAATTTGATAAATTTCTTACAAGTTTACTTTTTTGATTAATGTATGATTCGGATAATAATCAAATGATGTTTGATTATTATAAAAACATAAGTAAATGAGAAGAGTTCATTAGCATTGGTTAAATAACATGAACGCATTTGAAATACACAAATGTCAACCGGAATTAGAATAAGAAGTGCCCATTTTGATAGTTTTTCTTGAATTGAGCAGCAAAATTTTAGTCATGTTTAGTGGATTTCAAGACGATCAAAGTAACATTCTATATGTGATTTTGATAAATTCTATATAAATCACAATTTTAAATCACGAAAAAAAGTTAAAAAATGCCAGATATATTTACTCTATTAATAATCAAGTCAGATCTAATATATCATAAGAGATTTACATTTTCTATTAATTTTTATAGATTGGATCAAAAATAATTCTTGAAGGAGGCATTCAACTCTAGGGATGAATCGATATATATATATATATATATATATATTGGTGCATATAGTGAGATTCAAATTCGAGTCCATTATAATTAAGGAGGAGGAGGTGTCACTTGAGCTAAGGCTCATTGGCGAATCGATATATATATACATATATATATATATATATTTATATATATTATTGGTTCTCCCTCCTATCTTTGGTGAAGAGAGTGAAACTTTTGATTGGAAAAAAAAAAAAGTTGAGATCTCTTGTGAGAATAATTTGAAAAATAAAAACAAAAAATGTAGTATTTACCAATAAGAACATAATAAAGGAGATCAATCCATACAGGTTGATCCAAAATCTGATTCCACTATGAGTACATAAAAAATGACTGCATTTTGTGCATCAAGTAAAATCCAAAGTGGCTAATACGATTCCACAGCAACAAAGTTGAACACCCTCTCACAATAAATCTATGCCTTGCAAAAATTTGGAATTCTCCTTTTCTTCATAGTTTAACCAAAACACCAGACTCACTTGGACCAGGTTGGATGTTGAATCTTTTGGTTGATGAACATTACCCTGTTTCACATTAGTATGAATTGGGGTTACAAACCTAAAGACGTTATGTATAACAGAAAGAAAGATCTCAAAATATATAATTGTTACCTCAATAATTAATTTCTAAACTACCCTCATTTTATGTTGTATGACCCATCAATGTTATTTATTTTTCTCTAAATAAATATTAGGTAAATAAACAACTTATTGATGAAAATTGACCACAAGGGTTCGCAAGATTAGGCTATGTGCACATTAATTACTCTTTTCATTGTACCCCCTAAGAAGCAATTACGAAATATAGGGTTGTTGCTCTCTCCGAGGTTCATGAATTTTACTCTCCTCGTTTCTTGATATATGATATTCTGAATTTTTTTAAAAACTAGTTTTCCTATCTCCTGTTTGTAACAAAAAACAATTAATAAATAATTACTAAAATTATTTTATTTATTTAACACAAATTGATATCGTGATTGTAATATAGATAAAGATATAAACTATATGATTGAAGTGAGTCGGATAAAACAAAAAAAATATTCAAAATTCTTTATGATCGCACGATACTATTATATTTAAAGGGAAAGTTTTATGGAACCATAATACGATCGATACTATTGCATGACATTGAGTATTGAACCATTAAATAAAAATAAGAATGAAAAATAGCTGTAAAAAAATAAGAAGGTTTAGATGGATGTATAACAAAATTAGAAGAGATAAAATTAGAAACGAAGAGATACGTTATCAGTTGGGAGTTAATTCAATTGTTAATAAGATGCGAGAGTATTATCTGAAATAGTTTAGATATGTGGAATAAAAACCCACAAACGCATCTATAAGGAGGACCGAGATATTAAATATAAGAGATTTAATAAAATGTAGAGATAAACCATAGACATGGTCTTGGATATGAATGAAAAGTGTAAGAGAATTCGTACAAATTAAACTAATTTTTTTTTTTGTTTTCAATATCTGTCTCTCAAAATGATCAACTCTAAAATTTGGGATTAAAACTCAAATAATTATTTTTTTTCTTTTTGGTATAAGAAAATACAATTAAACGGAATCAAATCAGAAAAAAAAAAAATAAAAGTGGGGAGGCTTTATCGTTGTCCCTTAGGAACGATCCAAGTGGTTGTTGTTATTGTAAATTGGTATCATCATTTATTTATTTATTATTATTCTTTAAAACTCAGTAATTATTTTTTGTATGTAACAGAGTAAATTCAACAAGATACAATGGTCTACGGATTATATAATTCTTCTAAACTTTTAGTAAATAAAGGGTATTTCTTTCGCATTGGGGACAATGGTTTAGCGAAAAAGAAGACAAATAAAAAAAAATATACATTGTATCAGTGCACTCTGTTGTTGTGATTACAGCTCGCAAGTTACAAAATATAATACACATACATACATAAATATAGTATAAAAAGTAACCTAATTTTCACACCGGGGAAACACAACACAGATTTTATCCAAATTACAAAAATACCCCTAATATAAATGTTTGACCTAACTAATGCAAATTATACTATAATAATTATACAAATTAAAATACTTTTGTCAAATCAAGGTGATCTAACGGTGATGATTGAATATGTCATTTTTTCAATCTAATTTGTTTTTTCTTCTGTTATTTCATAGAAGTGATATTTTAATAGAAAATATATAATTTAATAAAAATAAATTTAAATTTTTAACCAAAAAATTTAGAATTATAATTTCACTCTTAAAAAAAAATTCTTAATATTTTATCAAATCAAAGTGATCTCATCGATATCTTTCTTTTTTATTTTTATTTTTCTAATTATATATCTTAAACTGCTTTTCGAATGACCATTATCCTATTTTGTCTACCGTGGAGGTGGCTCCGAAAGCGGCCGAACTCTGTAGAAGAATTAAAGGATAGTATCGTAATTTCACATAATTAATCGTTACATTTTCCTGAAAGAGATATTTCTGACTAGAATTAGAAAAAAACGATGATACTTTGCATCAACACGGAGATGCCACGTAGTCAGTCGTATACAAAAGGCTGACTACTGGGTAAACCTACTCTCCCTCTCTCTCTCCCCCCCCCCCTTCCCTCCCTTGTCCGAACGCTTTACACCGTTGCTAGTCCAAAAAAAGCAGAGCATAAGCAAAATCTCTCTCTCGCTCTCCCTCGCATATTGATTCAAAAGTAAACACAATAATATTTACAAAAATCCAATTTTAATTTTCTGCGATTTTTTACGATCCTTTATGGCCTTTGAATATCCGAATCGAACAAACGTTGTCATTGTTCCTTCTCGTCATGAATTCATCGACCCAAGAACTCTGAATTTTCCAATCCATATAAACCCTTTTGGTCTTACAGAACCTAGATTTCTAGTTCCTATTAATCCTGTATCTGGGTTTCATCTGAATCATTCTGCTTTGGTTCAAATGGAACAAGAAAGGTCTCTCTCGCTTCATCAGGTATGCACTATGCACCGCATCTTTTAAATTATTATTATTTTTTTTTTGGTTTTATGATTTTGGAATTTTGATGTTGGTTTAGTTCAAATTTTGATTTTAATCTTGTGGGTTTGGTAGTTTATGGAGAATGAAAGGCTTGTGCCTTCTAAGGAAGAGGAATTAAGGAGAAGAAATGTCATTGGCAAGCTCAAACAGGTTTGTCCTATGTTAAAACCTTAAAATTCGCTAAACTGGGTTTGCATTTACTGTTTTGGCACAACAAATTTTAGTACATTATTTAGAATTCTGTGTTGGATTGTTGATCTTATTGTTGGAGTTTACTCATAGCGTTTTATTCCTCTATTTGATTATGATAAGGTAAGATAAGGTTTATTTGATTGCTGATTTTGTCTCAATTCTATTTTCTGTCAAATGAAGCGATTAAGTTGTTTGATGACTGCAAAGTATTGAAGAAAGAAGAAAATGCTGGAATTTTCACTCTGTATTTTTTCAGATATTGCTTTTGAATATGGTAGTAAAGGAGCCGCCTTTGCCTTTTATAAATTTAAATTTGGAAAAAGGATGGAAGGAGGATACTTCTAAAGAAAAAATATCATCCATTATGTGGGATGATGTATTGGAACTTGTTAAAATGTAAGCAATGGTTTTGGAGATAACTGGTCTTGCATTTCCAAATGCCATGAATGTATTGGAGCCTTTCAAGTTTATTTATGACTGCACTTATTAGTTGCCCCAATTTGTTTTGGACTTGGTTCTTTGTGTTGTTTTTTTTTTTTTTTTTGCTGGATCACTAGCTATTGTTATGTCTACCATGTTGCATGCTATGTGGCCAATTTTGATAATTTATGTGATTAACGTAGAATTTATTTTTCCATTTCATGTTACAGACATTTTATATCCATATCTGAAGATATTGGTTTCATCATAGATTTTACATTTGTGCTCTTATCTTTCTACAGATAGTATTGACTTGGATAAAGAATGTTGCATGGCGGCATCAACTCACAACACAACAGATAGGTTTAACTAGTGCTACAATATTAGCATATGGATCCTATGGTCTCGGAGTATGTCTTGCGATTTTTAGTGTTTTGTATTTCTGCTTTGTATTTTCTGCATATGTTTGATGGTACAAGGAAAATGACTGTTTCTATAGCTGCTACATGGGTATTTTTGAAGCAAGATTACCATCACTTTATGTTCCATGGATGGTGGATATGATTTGCTTATAGTTTTTCCAAAATCTTACCGTTAAGTGCTTCCTTGCTTAAAATGGGTAGATGGGAGTTACAAAGTATTTTACTTTGTCGGTCCCATCAGGGACAACCTATAAAATTGGAACAATATAGAGAGGATTAGCATGGCCTTAGCGCCTCGATGCCACACAAATTGAGAAAGTATTTTACTTTATCTATATCTTCCATTTTCAGGGGGAAAAGGGAGAAAAGAGGAAAAGGAAAGTGGAGAGGAACATAATATGATCTCCATATCTGAAATTCTAGTTAGGTAGTGGTATTTTAAAAATAATACATCATAATTATTGCCAAAGGGGCTATTGATCTAGCAATGACAAGTGCTCCGCTGATTACTTGCGTCATATTTCCTTTTCAAGGAGAATGGAGGATAACAATTTCTTGTCTTTCTGTTCTCTCATTCTCCTTTTGTTATCTTAGGAAGGTAACATACTTGAAAAGATACTTATCTATGTGGTTCAGATTGACAGAGAGAAGACCGGAATTTTCTTCCAAAATAATTTGATAATCCTTCTGATTTTGATAGGTGTGATAATCATCAGTTATCATCACTTGTGGAGTAACAGTATGCAGTGGCATGAGACACCCATGATATAGGATATCTATGGTCATAAGGAATCCTTTTTCTATAATGGTCCATTGCAATTTCATTATTTATTGCATTAGATATGTGATGTGATTTGAGAAAGAATAAATATGATGCTTTCAATACTATGCTAAATTCTTCACTCGTGTCAAATTTCTGTCACTCGTAGAACATTTTTGATTCCTTCAAGAACGGAATTCAGTTGACTCGCAAAGTTTACAATATCTGGGGTTCCATAGCCTTGATCTCAAAGTCTTTTCAATCTTCCATTATGCCATGACATGCTTAATGTTGTCAAACTTCTTTTGTTACATAGTCTTTTTTTTTTTCTTTTCTATTAGAAAAAAAAAATGTTTTCAAACTTCAGCTCTTTATTAACTCCTATGTTGAGAATTTTTGCAGGTCCATGGATCAGAATCAGACGTTGATGCCTTGTGTGTTGGCCCCTTTTTTGCAACTATGGTAGTATGTATCCCTTTTTTATAGTCCAGTTATTAATTAAGTATTCTCTTTTAATGTTATATTTGTTACTGATACAGGAGGACTTTTTTGTTGTTCTGCACAACATGCTTGAAAAAAGACCAGAGGTATCTGAAATACACTGTGTTAAGGATGCAAAAGTGCCTTTGATGCGTTTTAAGTTTGATGGGATCTCAGTTGATCTTCCATATGCTCGGCTTCAAGTACTGTCGGTTCCTGAGGTAAGTACGGAGAGAAAACTACATGATTAATCAATGAACTCTCGTAACAACAAAATGCTTGCCGCTTTTCCTCTTCCATTGTCTTTGCATTTCCTGCCCATCCTTTCCCTATTTTCCTTCTGCATTTATTTACTTAATGGACCATTTATTGCTTCAAAATGGTCTTCATCAATTTCTTTATGCTGGTATCACTGCTTAAGTTGGTTCTCCTACATGTGGCTTTGGCTTTCTCATGGTACGAATTGCAGAATGTGGACATTCTCGCTCCTCCCTTTTTATGGAACATTGATGAAATCAGTTGGAAAAGTTTATCTGGAGTACGTGCTAATAAATACATCCTTCAGCTTGTTCCAAATTTGGAGGTAACCCATGGGACCAATTTACATATGGTTGTCTATATTGCTGATTCAAACTTCAGTACTACTCTCAGCCAATCATGTCTAAGTTATTAGTACGATGACGGATGGTACTTCCTAGTGCATATTGCATTAGTACTATGAGGGATTTTATAATGCATGATGCTTATAGTTTCATTTCTCCATCTGACATTGAAGCTGTAAAATATTCCAATAAGGTGGCCAAATCTGTGGGTGTGGTTGGCTGACTCATTAATTATATGAATCCTTTACAACTGTGTTTTACTTCGGTGATATTAGTTTGAGTGTGACATATTTGATCCCTGACAGATTTTCCGAGCGCTGCTGCGGTGTGTTAAATTTTGGGCAAAAAGGCGAGGCATATATGGCAATGTAAGGGCATGCGTTTCAGTTTTAATCTCTCTCTCTCTCTCTCTCTATTGCTGTTGTAAGATGTTGGCTGCTTTTCTATAATCTGCTATAATAGCTGTCCTGTTCTCTATATCTGACTGCAGTTACTTGGGTTTCTTGGAGGAGTTCATTTGGCAATTCTTGCAGCTTTAATTTGTCAGAGGCACCCAAATGCTAGTTTAGCTGCGTTAGTATCAATCTTCTTTAGGACATTCGGATTTTGGCCTTGGCCTACACCTGTAACATTGCTGGATGGAATGATGCCACCAAATGTTGATATTAATGATAAGCGTCCCCTTATGCCTATCAGATTGCCTTGTAGTTGCGAGTATTGCCATAGTAATATCACAAGGAGCACATTTCACAAGATCAGGGCAGAGTTGCTTCGGGGGCATGCAATGACTGGGGTACATTCTGCACATTTTAATTAATTTTGTGGTTAACCAGCTTTAAACTTATGAATGATGATATACAATGTTTCTATGTCGCTTCTTTTTGCCCTTGATTTTAATCGTTTGAACAATTAACATAGTCCTAATACTCACTACCACAATTGTAGTCTTGTGCTTATTTAGATGCTAATACCATAAAGTTTTTCTGGATGTATCATTAATCAGGGTATCTTTGGTCCACATTTCAACTGGAAAAACATATTTGAGCCTTTTCCTTATCTTGAGTCGTATACAGAATTCCTTAAAATCTCCCTTTCCGCTTTGGATCATGACATGTTGGGAGATTGGGTGGGGTGGGTGAAGTCACGATTCCGCACTCTCCTCCTTAAGGTGAGGGCTTATCTTTTACATTTCATATCCTGAATGCTTAAAATTGAGTGATTGGTAAAACTGTTGTATTATTTGTTGCATAACAACTTTGTGGACCTTCACAAAAGGCCTTTATCAAGAGAAATATTTGTCTGTAGTCCTTGCTTGAGGCATTCAATACCCAAATCTTTTGCTTTGAAGCATTAACTGAAGTTTTTATCAATAGAATTTCCTTCTAGGCTATTTTTGCCTCCAGTCCTTGAGGGTTTGAGTATTGGACTTGCTCATTACAAGGGATGTCTCTTAATATCATTGTTATTAGATAGTTGTCAATTCTGAAGCTTCATTTGAACTAATTCTGCAGTTGGAGGAAGTGTGTGGTTTTTGTGATCCAAATCCTACTGAATACGATGATGATTTTGAGGTAGCAAAACCAAACATTGTGTATTACTGGGGCTTAGAATCCGGAGGGAGTGAATCTACAGACATCAAATCGATTGAGGAAGATTTTGTAAATAACCTCAGCAATGGATATCAAGGCTCTCCTGGAACAATCAAGTTAGCCATCGTGCAAGGATATGAGCTTCCCAAGAGCATGCAGCTCGATACTGGAGGCCGAAATGGATCAAAAGCTTCTGGTCAATAAAGAATTCCTTTGTACATGCTGCATCTGCCAAGAGCATTCCATTGGCTCTTTTGCAGCAGATAGAGATTAACAGACTGACAAATCTGTCTTTTCAGAAGTTCAAGTTTTGTTCATTGCACAGTTCAAATTTGCGTTGATTCAGGTCCAAGTTTTGCAGAATTTTAAGGTGCAGAGCTGGAATGATCTTGGAGGGAAACACCATTAAACATGTTTGGTTGATGTAAGTATGTAGGCTTGTCTGATTTCCTTTCCATTGGCTCTTTTGCAGCAGATAGAGATTAACAGACTGACAAATCTGTCTTTTCAGAAGTTCAAGTTTTGTTCATTGCACAGTTCAAATTTGCGTTGATTCAGGTCCAAGTTTTGCAGAATTTTAAGGTGCAGAGCTGGAATGATCTTGGAGGGAAACACCATTAAACATGTTTGGTTGATGTAAGTATGTAGGCTTGTCTGATTTCCTTGTCCTACCTATCCCTTAATATGAATCACATTTCAAAGGGAAGGTTGATGTAGATTCTAAGCACCAACCCTTTTGACTTTGGAAGACTAAATTTTGATTGATAATTGAGATTTCAAGTAAATGTTTACATAGTTTTTTTATTTTTCATAGTTTTTTTATTTTTATTTTTTTAATGAATGACTAATTCATCATCGATATTGGCATATTTGAGATCGCCAAATATTCATCAGTTCCTTGATTCAATCTTTGTCCTTCTATTTGTTGCCCAATTTGTTGACTATATTTTATCATATCCTAGGTTATTGGTTTCTTTCTATTCTGGTTGAAATGATTGGGCTTCTACTTGGAAAAAAAAAAAAAAAAAAAAAAAGAGAACAAATTTTATCTTGTTTAAGATTTTTACTGATCTCCTTTTTCTACATCAAATATTATTTTAGATATTTTGAATATATTTCAAGAAAAATAATGTTAAAATTATAATTTTCTACCTTGATAAACAAATCTCATTCTAATTCGATTCAGCGATCGTTGTTTTTATAATCTTAAATTTGAAGAATTGTTTTCTTAGGCAATTTTAATAATATCTTTTCTTTAAAATGTACTAAGTGCATCTATAGTATAAATATTATCAATACACAAAAAAAAAAAAAAATGACAATAGGAAAGTTGGGGTTTGAATCCACAAAGGTTTTCTTTAATTCTTTTGCCAAGCCACCTGCACAAATCAAAATCTTAATCATGAATTATTAATTAATTAAAAAGGGAAACTCTTAAAATTACAATTAACTTTCACTGACACATCATTTTCCTTTTTCCTTTTTGGGTATACGAAAAGATGTGCTAAAATTATATTTGGAGAAGCTATTGAATTTATATATCTCTAAAAGAAGCAAAAAAAATAGATGCATTGAAAAAAAAAAAATGACATTGAAGAATTTACATAAATCATTATGTTGGTGAAATCCGGTAAAATGGTAATCTATGTATTCTTTTTCTTTTTCTCCCTATTTTTTGTTTACCAATATGATTAAAAACCCTAATACAAATGCCAAATTACTAATATGATAAGAGATTTTAGTGAGTTTTGATGAATCTATTTGAAAAGTTAATAATGACATCTCCACAATTATAGTATGATTGTTCATTACAATTACAATCTAAATTGCACAAAAATGAAAACTGATGGACCCTCTTTGAGAAGGCCTTTATCGTACGAAGTGGGCCCCCCTTTTCTTTTGGTATCAATATATTCAAACGGAAATGGGCCCGTAACACACCGGTTCAATGAGGAAACTCATCTTCTCAAATGGGCTTCAGTCGCCTCGATCACCCAAAGGGACTCGCCTCCCCGAAGGGCCTTAGTCGCCCTGTTTACGCGAAAGGACCCACCATTTGACTTGATTCATAAAGGGTTTGATAGAACCGAACCCCTCAACCGATAGCCATCGAAGCGCATTCATTCGATTGATGACCAACTGAGTTCCCCAATCCAGTATGGGACATATTTTCCTTATACAGAAAGAAGCCTAATGGATCTAGTCGATAAGAGAGAATCTCCTCATATAATTCAGTTACCTAAGTTATTGCAACATCAAATCTTTTATGATAAAAAATCTGAAATCCCCAGACGAATCCTTAAGGAAACTAGGGTTTCAAAAAGCTCGCCGCAACACGGATCTCAGGGAAGCACTACATAACATCAATGGGGGCAGTAGTTCAGATAAGTCCACTAACCCTACACAAGACACATAAATATATCAAGGGAGATCCATCCCCCATTCTCTCTCAGTCTATTATCTCTTTCCTTTCAAAACCGCTCTTTCTGACTTGAGCGTCGGAGTCTCTCCCATCGGAGCACCCTCTGGTGGTCTTTTGTAGGTCTCAGCCTCGCAACCAGCTTTCCGATCGAGTCTAGAAGAAACCGGATCTGTGGAGACGAAACTCACCTCCAACAAATTGGCGCCGTCTATGAAAAATAGACTCGAGAATTCCCATTGAACATCCAAAAGTTTCAAAGCGGACATGCCTCTGAAAAGGATAACTAGAGCCGCTTCAAGGGCCGCATCTGCGATGGATGGTCGTGCTGCTACTCCACCTAACACTGCCCCTTTTGCGGCACCCGTTCGGTTGACTGGGTCCCCTACTCGCGACCGACCTCCTCAGTTGGAGCCAGCCCCACTGCTTGGGAACCAGGAATGCCTTGCTATGGTTCCTGTGCCAACGCCTCCAACGCTGGCTAACCAACCCCAGATGGACAGATTAGAGTAAAAAATCAAAGATATAAGCAAGCAAATCGAGGGCCTTAATCGTGCCGTGAGACCTGAAGGTCATTCGTCCAAGGGGGATCAGACCACGATCACCTCGGACGCCAAACTTCACCGCTCAATCATGAGCCTTCGGTGACTTCTCACCATAACCACGATAACCTCCGAAGACAGGTCGAACAATTTGTTACCAACGAACTCAGACGAATCAATGCTCAAGGAAGCCAGACTCCCCTTTACTCAAACGCTTCGCCCTTCGATTTGAAGATCTCTTCGGAATCTATGCCTAGAGATATACTCCTGCCTCCTATGGGAAGATATGACGGGGCCATTGATCCCCGTGACCACACGACACATTTTGTGACGGTAATAATTTCAAGGGACATGACTGATGCGGTTATATGTAAACATTTCCCTAGCACTCCTAAGAAGAATACGTTGACATGGTTTAACTCATTCCTACCATTCAGCATAAAAGCCTTATTCCAGCTCTGATAACAGTTCGAGACCCATTTAGTGAAAAGCAAGAGAGCCAAGAGAAAATCCACTTCTCTATTGTTGTAACACCGACACTGCGGTGTCCGTATTAGGGTACTGTTTATGAAATATATATAAAATATTCCTCAGTTTATCTATATAGAGAGAAATTTTTGTTTATATTGATTTTTGATTATGGGATATTTAATTTGAATTTTTGGTATATTATAAAATGTCGTATTCGTAATTCGTACTAAACCCCATTTTTGTGAAATTTAAAAATTTAGTAAAAAGTGGGTACTTTATTTATTAATTCATCCATTTGTTCATTTATTTATTTAAAAAAAAACAGAGAAGGAAGCATTGCGTTTCAGCCGAAACGCAGCACTCCTGTAACACCGACTCTCGGTGTATTCTATAGTGAATTCCATTTCATATATATATATATGATATTTCTACAACTATATTCATAAATTTTCACTAAGAAAATTTTTCCGATAAATCAACCTTAGATATTTGACGGTAAAATACAAATTGAATCAATTTTGACTCAAAGAGATTCAAAACCTTAATTTCACATTAAATAAATTAAATTAGGCCTAATATAAAATTTTGGATCTAGTGTGTAATTATGAAAATTTTAGGGGTCAAATTAGAATTTTTATAAGTCAAAGGACTTGTTAGCAATTAACAAAACTTAAATGAAATGTGACAAGTGTATTCTTGTATTGAACAAGTGTTATAGTGAGGAGGACAAGTGTTGGCCAAATGGAGATGAGAAAGGCAAGGTGGGCCAATAAGAACACATGCACATGAAAACCAATGAGAACACATGCAATAGTCAAAATGATCCTATGGTTTAGATTAATTAGAGATTTGATCCTAGGGTGGTGAGTTATTAACACAATAATAAAAGAAGAAGGCCTTAGAATGCTTGTTCATTCTTCCAAATTCGTGAGAACAAGGAGAGAAGCAAGAGAGGAAGACCAAGAAAGTGAGGTAAGAAATTTTATCCTGTCTCACTTTAAATTTTATTTCTGTCCGTGAATTCATCTCTGTTTTAAGACATCTTAGAGCCAGAATTTGAAAATGTGTTAGTTATATGAATTGTAGATCAAAGTCTTATCTTTCCAAGGAGATAAGAATCACCAAAATCAGATGCCTGTGCCAAAAGTTATGGCACTTTTCCTGAAACTCGACATAGAAGTGTCCAGTTTCGAACCTTGACAGTAGTGAGTAAAAACGACCCCTCTCCAGTCTTATTTTGAAGAAACACAATACATGAAAGTTATAGATATACTTCTTTCCTATAACATATAAAAATTTCAGCCATTTCGCACGAAGAAATTAAAAGTTATACAATTTTCCTTAAAACTGTGTTGACAGAAACTTTTTGTTTCACTAGAACGTATCAGTCCTGTTCATGAATTTTGTTGAACCCCTTCCAGGCATATTTGGATAAAACTCAAAACACGAAAGTTGTAGATATATATCTTAGCTATAACATGTTAAAATTTCATTAGACTTTGGTGAGTAGAATGAAAGTTATGGCTTCTGAACAAAAACTGGACAGAATCCAAAACTTAAATATGATAGTAACAAAATGAGGCTTACCGGGAATTCTGTGATTTGAATCTGAGGAAGTGTGCCAAATGAAAGTTATAGTGCTATCTCTTAGCTTTAAAATGAGATAAGAATCATCTGATTTGGACTAGTATAGCCAAAGTTATAGTCTATTTTCCATGACTGCGCAGGTTAAAAAATCTGCAGAATGTTTGTCTTCCTAAAAGTTATTTGAGTTGAACGGAGGGAACACTTGATTTACGCTTTGTGGAGATATTGGGGAGTGCGTTATCCTCCCCTAACTGTGAGTGGGACTTGACATCTACTTTTAATTGATACTATGTTTTAAAAAGTTTTCAAATGCATGATTTAAAATGGTATGATTGACCTATTTCCCTGAATTTATAAAAATGTTTTGTGATATATGGAGTGTCCCAACTTGTTTATATCGATATGCATCCACGATTTTGACACTTGATGATTGTGCCACACTTTGATATATCAACATGATTTTATGCTTCCATTGCATATTGGCACATGATTTTGACATGTTATGGCTTGAGATTTGGCTTGAGATATGTGATTTGGGTTGGATGCCCCTGTGGATACTGTGATGATGATGATATGCTTCCTATGGCATTCCGTAGCTACGAAGGACATTTGGTAGAGGCACCTGTTGTGCCCGGATACGCCTCTGCAGGGGGTATCCGCCAGATTGTCATACATATTGTACGGACAGTCGTCGGTTGAACCACTTCGGGGAGGACCTTGGTAGGTCTAGCACCGGCGGGTTTCCATACACGCTTGATCCTACGTGTGCGGTATATATATATACAGGCTAGTTGGAGTAGTCTGTGGCCAACGTTAGGGTAGAGAGCCTTATTTTATTACTTGCACCGTGAAAACCCCCAACGTTGCCCGTCCTTGGCCATGGTTGGCCTTCTTGCGCCGGATATTTTCGGCCGGTTCTACATGATATGATGGACATGCATAATGGATGCATATTTGATTTGATACGTATGCCGTGAATGATTTATTGAGATGTCATAATATTTTTGCATACCATGGATTTATTGGGACATAATTTTGACACTCCTAATTCACCCAAAAATTAATTGTAGCATGTCATCCCCCCGACTTGCTGAGTACCAACCCCCCCTCTCTACGGTACTCACCCCTCACATTCCCCTCCTACAGGTGTAGACTCAGACTGAGAGATTTGTGCGCATTATTGTATTGGACATTCTTTGGAGACTACTGGGCCGGGGTATGATTACCCGCTATTCCGCTTTGTATTGAGGTTATTTTATCATTTTGAGGAAGTTTGGATGACCATTGTATTTGTTTAAATTGGGATGACTGTATTTATAATTTTTCTTGTCTGTATAAGTTTAACTCTCACTTGTTTTAATTTGCATTGAGGCATACATGTATTATTTTTATTTCTTGGGGATCTTTGTGATTTGGAAACCTGGATTTTGTGAATGTCGACAGCCTTACGGTGCTTCGATGTGCGGGACGTGGTGCCCGTACATCGAGGTGCCGCGGCGGGCTGGTCGCGTGTCCGGCTCGGGTGTGGGTCGGGGCGTGACAGGCCTCGGTTGGTATCAGAGCTCTTGGTTAGAGTTGAGTTTGAGAAACTGATTTCGAAAATATCCCCAAGTAAATCTAATTTTGAAAGTCCTCAATGAATGTGAGAGTTATAGTACAGTCATGAAATCCCAGTACATGGTCATAGGCAGATAAGTTCATCCATTTTTAGAGGGTTGGATACGGGTCATATCTAACCTAGTATACCTTATCCATTGTTTCCGATGCCAAGTTGATTTCTTTTAGGGGGTTAGTTATTCCATAACTAACCTTAATTCTTATATATCTGCCTGATCAGTGCATTTTCCTCGCAGAAGTATGACGACTAGGCGAGGTACCCACTTCTTATCTACTGAGCCCCCCAGTGTACCGGAGGACGTGTCTTCCTCACACGGTTCTCCTTCAGTGCCTGCACCACCGGCCACCACGGCCGCAGATCTGCCACCACCGCCACCATTGGACGCCTACCGACAGGTGTTCGAGTGGTACGCTGCCCACGGCATTCAGATTCCACCACCACCGATGGCCGAGCCAACCCCTATGGCCGTGCCACGACCAGTCGCACCGGAGCCTCCACCGGTTATCGGTCCATCTGCAGTTTCTATACCCAGCGACGATACTTCTTCGACGTTGAGATGGATTCACGAGCTCACCCAGCTCGTGAAGGAGGCGAGACAGCTAGGCTGTACTGAGTTCTCTGGGGTGGGTGATTCCACTGCTCCGAAGCACTGGATCAACCGCACCCGCCGAGTGTTGACAGACCTTGGCCTGAGTGAGGAGTTCAGACTCCGAGTGGCCGAGAGATTATTGGATGGAGATGCCATCTCATGGTGGGAGGCAGTTTGTGATGATGCAGCGGAGCCCAGGAGTTGGGAGGACTTTTTACGGGAGTTCAACCGCAGATATTTTTCAGCGTTCCAGCAGAACAGGAAGAGGACGGAGTTCCACCACCTGCGGCAGGGGACTCGGACTGTGACCGAGTATGAGGCCGAGTTGAGGAGATTGGCCGCTTTTGTTCCGGACCTAGCCACACCCAATCAGTTGAGGTTCAAGTTTGAAGATGGCCTCAACTTGAACATCCGGAGGTATATGACGGTGACCCCTAACTTCTCATTTCCAGAGATAGTAGACTCAGCACTCCGGGCTGAGGAGATCGTCCATGCTGAGGGACGACAGAGAGAGAGCAGGGAGCAGAGGAGGAAGAGGCATGAGTTTTCTGAGGGCCAGAGTTCGAAGAAGGGGAGGACCTCAGGGTTTCACGGGGACCCTTCTCAGAGGCAGGGATCACAGTCCCAGGGGTTTAGAGTACCAGCCCCGAGTGCCTCCACTCAGACTACAGCCCGATGACACCCTTTTTGTCGTCGATGCGGCAGACATCACCCCTTCGGAGCTTGCGGGGTGACAGTGACTTGCTTCCAGTGTGGGAGACCCGGGCACATCAAGAGCCAGTGCCCTGATCTTGGAGCAGGAGGTCCGACAGTTTCTATTCAGTCGAGTGCTCCACGAGGGGGACAACAGGGAGCACCGGCACACTCTAGCCCTATAGCCCCACGAGCAGTAGCTGGGAGTAGTATGGCACCGGGACCATCGCGGCAGCAGCTGAGGACTCAGGCCCGAGTGTACGCGATGACGCAGGAGGATGCGCAGACGAATCCCGATGTCATTATTGGAACTATGAAGATTTATGGAGTCGACGCCCGTGTCCTTATCGACACCGGGTCGAACTACTCGTATGTGAGAGCGTCCTTTGCCCACCTGATGGGTAAGCCTTTGACGCCACTTGGAGAGGAGATATTGGTTTTCACACCTTTCGGTGAACAGCTCTTGAGAGATTCAGTCTATAGAGGGATAGAGGTCATGATTGGAAACACCGTACTTGAGGCAGATTTAATCCCTTTGGACTTGACCGATATTGATGCCAACCTTGGCATGGATTGGTTGAGCAGACACAGAGCCTCCGTTGATTGTTTCACTAAGGAGGTTGAGTTCCGGAGATCGGAGGGACTTGCTTTGAGGTTTTCTGGCAAGAGGAGAGTATTGTCTCGCTGTGTTATTTCGGTGATGGAGGCTAGGAGGTTAATACGCCGAGGCTGCACGGTGTACTTGGCCCATGTTGTGAATACTACTGTGAAGGAACCAAGGAATGAGGATGTCCCTGTAGTACAGGAGTTTGCGGATGTTTTCCCTGAGGAGCTACCCGGCCTTCCACCGGCTCGGGAGTTTGACTTTGAGATCGACATAGCTCCGGGAACTGCTCCTATATCTATTCCGCCATACAGAATGGCGCCAAGTGGCGAGAGAGCTCAAGGTCCGGGCTCACGAGAACTACTGGACAAGGGTTTTATCCGTCCGAGCACTTCACCTTGGGGTGCTCCAGTGTTGTTTGTAAAGAAGAAGGACGGGACCCTACGACTGTGCGTCGATTACCGGCAGTTGAATAAGGTGACCATCAAGAACCGGTATCCTCTGCCACGTATTGATGACCTATTTGACCAGCTTCTGGGTGCACGGGTCTTTTCGAAGATCGATTTGCGGTCTGGTTATCACCAGTTACGGATTGGGGCCGAGGACATGCCCAAGATTGCATTCCGCACTCGCTATGGTCACTTTGAATTTTTAGTGATGCCGTTTGGGTTGACTAATGCTCCAGCGGCTTTTATGGATTTAATGAACCGGGTCTTCCACGACTACCTGGATCAGTTCGTCATCGTATTTATTGATGACATTCTGGTATATTCACGGAGTGATGAGGAGCATGAACAGCACCTGAGGGTGGTCTTACAGACTCTCCGTGAGCAGCAGTTATATGCCAAATTCACCAAGTGTGAATTTTGGCTAAGGGAAATTGGATTTCTGGGCCACGTTGTTTCTGCGGAGGGGATTTTTGTTGATCCGCAGAAAGTAGAGGCCATATTGAGGTGGGAGCAGCCACAGACCGTTACTGAGGTCCGGAGTTTTCTTGGACTTGCTGGTTATTATAGACGATTTGTAGAGGGTTTCTCGAAGATTGCTGCTCCACTCTCTCGATTGACGAAGAAAGACGTCAAGTTCTGTTGGGATGATCGCTGTGAGGCGAGTTTTCAGGAACTCAAATAGCGACTGACATCAGCACCTATCTTGGCTCTCCCTACAAGCGACAGGGAGTATGTTGTGTACAGTGATGCCAGCCGGCAGGGGCTGGGTTGCGTATTGATGCAGGACGGACGGGTGATCGCTTATGCTTCGAGACAGTTGAAGAAGCATGAGGCGAACTACCCGACTCACGATCTTGAGCTTGCAGCCATAGTCTTCGAGACTGAGGATATGGCGGCATTACTTATATGGAGTTACCTGCAGGGTCTTCACAGACCATAAGAGCTTGAAGTATTTATTTACTCAGAGAGAGCTAAACCTAAGACAGAGGAGATGGTTAGAGCTGCTGAAAGACTACGACTTGGTTATTGACTATCATCCGGGTAAGGCAAATGTAGTAGCAGATGCCTTGAGCCGGAAGTCATCTTCTTATACCACTTCTCAGGCAGCAGAGAGAGCCTACATCTCCTGCTTGGTAGGACTCCGAGCTTTGGGAGTCAGCTTGGCCAACGATGAGCAGGGCATACTGCTAGCTAGATTTGAGGTGCGGCCTACACTACTTGACCGCATCAGAGAGCTTCAGGGTACAGATACAGAGCTCCAGACTATTCACGATCGGATCCGCCACGGAGAGGGCGGGGATTTCCGAGTCCGTGCTGATGGACTCGTGGTGTTCAGAGACAGAGTGTGTATTCCAGCTGATGTTGAGCTTCGACGTGCTATCCTTGAGGAGGCACACTCTTCGGCTTATGCTATGCATCCCGGGGGTACAAAGATGTACCGCACCATCAGAGGCAGTTATTGGTGGTCGGGCATGAAGCGGGAGATAGCAGAGTTTATAGCACGGTGCTTGGTGTGCCAGCAGGTGAAGGCTGAGCACTAGAGACCAGCAGGTATTTTACAGCCGCTTCCCATTCCTGAGTAGAAGTGGGAACATATTACCATGGATTTTGTGATGGGGTTACCGAGGACATCCACGCAGCATGATGCGATTTGGGTGATTGTTGATCGACTCACCAAATCTGCACACTTTATCCCCATCCGTGGTGACTACTCCTTGGAGGTGCTGGCACGTCTCTATATGGACACCATAGTACGACTTCACGGGGTGCCTGTGTCGATTGTTTCAGACAGGGACCCTAGGTTCACGTCTAGGTTCTGGCCCCGGTTGCGGGAGGCATTGGGTACTAGACTGAACTTTAGCACAGCCTATCATCCTCAGACAGATGGCCAGTCAGAGCGTACGATTCAGACACTTGAGGATATGCTTCAGGCTTGTGTTATTGATTTTCATGGTAGCTGGGATCGACATTTACCACTTGTAGAGTTTGCATATAATAACAGCTACCAGGCGAGTATCGGGATGCCTCCATACGAGGCATTGTATGGGAGGCGATGCCGCACACCTTTATGCTGGGATGAGGTCGGTGAGAGGCACCTCAGCAGTGTGGAGCTTGTTGAGGAGACGAGGGAGAAGGTCAGGATTGTCCGACAGAGGATGAGAGCCGCCCAGGATCGACAGAAGGCATATGCAGACCGTAGGCGGCGACCACTGGAGTTTCAGAAGGGAGACATGGTTTTCTTGAGGATCTCACCCGGGAAAGGGGTGATCCGTTTCAGACAGCGGGGCAAGCTGAGCCCCAGGTATATTGGGCCCTTCCGTATTCTTGAGAAGATCGGAAGTGTGGCGTACAGATTGGAGCTGCCAGAGGAGTTGGCACGTATTCACGATGTGTTCCATGTCTCGGTGCTTAGGAGATATATGTCTGACCCTTCTCATGTTTTAGAACCTCCACCAGTTGAGCTACGGGAGGACCTGAGTTTACCTATACAGCCCGTAGCAGTCCTTGACCAGCAGATCCGTAGACTACGAAGCAAAGATGTTTCGTTGGTACGCATTTTGTGGCGTAGCGACCAGGTCGAGGAGGAAACTTGGGAGCTCGAGGAAACTATGAGGGGACAGTACCCTCATCTATTTACTGAGTAATTTTCCTTTCCCTATATGGTTTTCTTTTAGTTTCGGGGACGAAACTTGTTTTTAGGGGGTTAGGAAAATGTAACACCGACTCTCGGTGTATTCTATAGTGAATTCCATTTCATATATATATATATGATATTTCTACAACTATATTCATAAATTTTCACTAAGAAAATTTTTCCGATAAATCAACCTTAGATATTTGACGGTAAAATACAAATCGAATCAATTTTGACTCAAAGAGATTCAAAACCTTAATTTCACATTAAATAAATTAAATTAGGCCTAATATAAAATTTTGGATCTAGTGTGTAATTATGAAAATTTTAGGGGTCAAATTAGAATTTTTATAAGTCAAAGGACTTGTTAGCAATTAACAAAACTTAAATGAAATGTGACAAGTGTATTCTTGTATTGAACAAGTGTTATAGTGAGGAGGACAAGTGTTGGCCAAATGGAGATGAGAAAGGCAAGGTGGGCCAATAAGAACACATGCACATGAAAACCAATGAGAACACATGCAATAGTCAAAATGATCCTATGGTTTAGATTAATTAGAGATTTGATCCTAGGGTGGTGAGTTATTAACACAATAATAAAAGAAGAAGGCCTTAGAATGCTTGTTCATTCTTCCAAATTCGTGAGAACAAGGAGAGAAGCAAGAGAGGAAGACCAAGAAAGTGAGGTAAGAAATTTTATCCTGTCTCACTTTAAATTTTATTTCTGTCCGTGAATTCATCTCTGTTTTAAGACATCTTAGATCCAGAATTTGAAAATGTGTTAGTTATATGAATTGTAGATCAAAGTCTTATCTTTCCAACGAGATAAGAATCACCAAAATCAGATGCCTGTGCCAAAAGTTATGGCACTTTTCCTGAAACTCGACATAGAAGTGTCCAGTTTCGAACCTTGACAGTAGTGAGTAAAAACGACCCCTCTCCAGTCTTATTTTGAAGAAACACAAAACATGAAAGTTATAGATATACTTCTTTCCTATAACATATAAAAATTTCAGCCATTTCGCACGAAGAAATTGAAAGTTATACAATTTTCCTTAAAACTGTGTTGACAGAAACTTTTTGTTTCACTAGAACGTATCAGTCCTGTTCATGAATTTTGTTGAACCCCTTCCAGGCATATTTGGATAAAACTCAAAACACGAAAGTTGTAGATCTATATCTTAGCTATAACATGTTAAAATTTCATTAGACTTTGGTGAGTAGAATGAAAGTTATGGCTTCTGAACAAAAACTGGACAGAATCCAAAACTTAAATATGATAGTAACAAAATGAGGCTTACCGGGAATTCTGTGATTTGAATCTGAGGAAGTGTGCAAAATGAAAGTTATAGTGCTATCTCTTAGCTTTAAAATGAGATAAGAATCATCTGATTTGGACTAGTATAGCCAAAGTTATAGTCTATTTTCCATGACTGCGCAGGTTAAAAAATCTGCAGAATGTTTGTCTTCCTAAAAGTTATTTGAGTTGAACGGAGGGAACACTTGATTTACGCTTTGTGGAGATATTGGGGAGTGCGTTATCCTCCCCTAACTGTGAGTGGGACTTGACATCTACTTTTAATTGATACTATGTTTTAAAAAGTTTTCAAATGCATGATTTAAAATGGTATGATTGACCTATTTCCCTGAATTTATAAAAATGTTTTGTGATATATGGAGTGTCCCAACTTGTTTATATCGATATGCATCCACGATTTTGACACTTGATGATTGTGCCACACTTTGATATATCAACATGATTTTATGCTTCCATTGCATATTGGCACATGATTTTGACATGTTATGGCTTGAGATTTGGCTTGAGATATGTGATTTGGGTTGGATGCCCCTGTGGATACTGTGATGATGATGATATGCTTCCTATGGCATTCCGTAGCTACGAAGGACATTTGGTAGAGGCACCTGTTGTGCCCGGATACGCCTCTGCAGGGGGTATCCGCCAGATTGTCATACATATTGTACGGACAGTCGTCGGTTGAACCACTTCGGGGAGGACCTTGGTAGGTCTAGCACCGGCGGGTTTCCATACACGCTTGATCCTACGTGTACGGTATATATATATACAGGCTAGTTGGAGTAGTCTGTGGCCAACGTTGGGGTGGAGAGCCTTATTTTATTACTTGCACCGTGAAAACCCCCAACGTTGCCCGTCCTTGGCCATGGTTGGCCTTTGCCGGGATATTTTCGGCCGGCTCTACATGATATGATGGACATGCATAATGGATGCATATTTGATTTGATACGTATGCCGTGAATGATTTATTGAGATGTCATAATATTTTTGCATACCATGGATTTATTGGGACATAATTTTGACACTCCTAATTCACCCAAAAATTAATTGTAGCATGTCATCCCCCCGACTTGCTGAGTACCAACCCCCCCTCTCTACGGTACTCACCCCTCACATTCCCCTCCTACAGGTGTAGACTCAGACTGAGAGATTTGTGCGCATTATTGTATTGGACATTCTTTGGAGACTACTGGGCCGGGGTATGACTACCCGCTATTCCGCTTTGTATTGAGGTTATTTTATCATTTTGAGGAAGTTAGGATGACCATTGTATTTGTTTAAATTGGGATGACTGTATTTATAATTTTTCTTGTCTGTATAAGTTTAACTCTCACTTGTTTTAATTTGCATTGAGGCATACATGTATTATTTTTATTTCTTGGGGATCTTTGTGATTTGGAAACCTGGATTTTGTGAATGTCGACAGCCTTACGGTGCTTCGATGTGCGGGACGTGGTGCCCGTACATCGAGGTGCCGCGGCGGGCTGGTCGCGTGTCCGGCTCGGGTGTGGGTCGGGGCGTGACAACTCCCCCCTCCCCAATTCGATTAGGGCTAAAAGCTCTAATCCCTCTCCCTCCTTCGTCTCTCTCACTCTCAATCTCTTGTCTCTCTTCATCTCTCTCGCACTCTCCGCCCCTCTCTTCCACCTCCGCCGTGAACCACCGCACCCACAGCCACTACCGCCACACACTCTCTCTCTACCTTCCTCTCGGTTCTCTCTCTTTATCTACTCTCTCTGTCTCTTGAATCTCTCTCCATCGCGATTTTTTCGCCGTGCCTTTCCCTCTCCTCCACCACCCTCTGCAGCACCGGCGGTTCCTCTAACCGCCACCAACCACCTTCGTCACCGCTCACCTCTCGGTCACCCCTCCCTCTCTCTGTGTTTCTCTCTTGGGTTTGCTCTCTCTCTGCCTTTCCCTCTCTCCCTCCTTGCCCGCTCGCGGTGCTTGCTATAAGCAACCGCTGTTGCAACCTCCGCAGAGCCCTAGGTCAACAATAGTAGTAGATTTCAAAAGCCCTAGGCCGCGGTGGTTTTCTGCGATCCATTCATTGTGTAGGTAAGTATTGGTTTTTGATCATTAGCTCTAGGTTTTGATCTCCTTGGTAATTAGGATAAATTGCTAAAATGTGCTTCAATTTGGAAGCATTACAGGGTTCGGATTGAATTGAAAGGAGCACAGAGGATAGGACTGCAAGTTGTAAAAACCTTGGATGAGGTAAAATTTCTAATACTTGTGACAATTGAATGAAGTTAGGCTAAATTTAGGGTAAGGAGTCGTGTATGTGGTAGAATGTGTGTTGGATTCAAAGAGAATGCATCGTCTGACATTATATATGATTATTTAGGTTAAATATAGGATTTTATATGAATTTGGCTATTCAGGATGATAGAATTATATCGAGTTGAGTTGATTTGAATGGTTTTTCTTAGAGTTAATTTGAAATATGCATGAAAATATTAGAATTTGGAGTTGGAACTTAAGGATCGATATAACATTTTTCATTATAAGTTATTCTGCATATAGGTGATCTAAATACGATCTCCGTATTATGAAAATAGACTTTCATACTTTGAAAATGATATATGGTTTGAAACATTTGGATAGGAATCGAAAAATTTATGATTTTTCAAAAATTTTCTATCTTGTAGAAAATTTATCTATTTTAGCCTTATTTCCGACTTTGAGTAGTTTTAAAGTTGAATTAGACTTGACTTTGATTATGTTATTTATTTATAAATGAAATGCAATTGATGACATTAGAGTTTATTCATGAATTAGAGAATTGAGATTTGTACAAAATTAGGAAAAATGGATAAATCCTCATAATATTTGGAAATTGATGACATAATTGTGATCGTGTCTCAGGAAAGATCAATTGAGGAATTTGATTCAGTTTGGTTTGGAATTGGGAGTGCACACCCTCCCTGAACAGTGAGTGGGACTTTAACGTTTGCTATTAATTGAAAACCATGTTTTACAAATGCTTTTCAATGACATGATTTTACAAATATATGATCATTAGAGTTTTGAATATTTTACGAAATATTTTGTGACCATTGGAGTGTCCCACCTCTTGATTTGACGGATATGCATCCATGGTTTTGAAAATGCATATTGTGCCACCCTTTGACATATTGACATGTTTTAATATTTCCATTCTATTGGTACACGGTTTTATGTGATTTTGATCTGGATATGTGTGTGGGCTGCATGCCCGGCTGATATGATGGTATTGTTATATGCTTCCTATAGCATCCGTAGCTACGAAGGACATTTGGTAGAGATACTCCTTGTACCCGGGTGCGTTTCGGCCGGAGGTATCCGCCAGATCGTCTTGTGTGTGGACGCATCCAATTGACCCTTATCGGAGAGGACGTGAGTACAGCTCTATCTAGCACCGTGTGGGGTTCCATATATGGCCGACTACTTATACGTATATATACGGTATTCACGGGCTAGTTGGAGTAGTCTGTGGCCAACATTGGGGCAGAGAGTCATTTTTAACACTTGTATTGTAAAAAAAAAAAAAAAAAAAAAAAAACCCCAATGCGCCCGGCCTTGGTCGAGGTAGACCATTGCCGAGGTTGTTTGATTGGCCGGCTCTTTATGACTTGATTTACATATTGGATGCATATGTCATTTTCTAATGTGTGACTTGAGATATGTTATTTTTTTGAAACATCATGTTATTTTCGCACACTTGATATTGTGTTACAGGTTTTGACACTCCAAGTTCACCCTCGATATTAATAGTATGATATCAATCTCCTCAATTGCTGAGTATCCTCTCATAGATACTCAACCCTCACATTCTTTCCCACAGGATTAGTCTTGGACTGAAGGAGAATCATTGTGATTAGCATACTTGCGACGTGGACTTGATGTCACTGGACTTGGGTATGGATTTTACCATTTCTTCCACTATGATTATTGGTGATATTGCTGTATATTGGAGATTTTAGTTTGATCAATGTATTTATTTATTTTATGGGATGACTATATAAATTATGAACATTTATTCGTGAAATTCTCATTGAAACACTTGTAAATATTTAAAATGTAACTTGGGAATTTGTTGTACAATTTTTATAAAATTTAGACCCACTCGGTGTGGCGGCTGCTCATGTTCTAGTTAGGCATGATAGTAGAGGTCTGTGGTTAGGACTGTTATTAATTTTTATAGTCTTGCATTGTCCTGGTTGTCTGCTGTGGTGTGGTTGATGGTTGTGAGGTCGGGATGACCCTTTTATTTATTTGACAGGATGAATATTCATTAAACAGGTTAAATTATACATGGGAGACCTTCGAATTATTGGGAGGTTCTGCCTGATTTTTTGTAAACATGTAGTCGACATCCAGGGCAACGAGCGGCTACTCACGATCTCGGTTCGGGGCGTGACAATTTTCATTGCATCAAAGGGAAAACGAGTTCCTAAGAGACTTCTTGGAAAGATTTAAGACAGAGATTATGAAAGTTCCATCTTTGAAACCTTCTATTGCGTTAGCCGCACAACTCACTGGGCTATGCCCTTCCGGCATGAAAGTTTCCATCACAAAAAAACCTCAATCCACTATCCAAGAATTTTATTCTCGCGCCGAAAAGTAAATTGCAGCCGAAGACGCGAAGGCTTTTGATCGAAAAGAAAGCCGAACGTCCAGAAAGGAATGCAGTCGATCACCTCGACGACCTATGCCCAAGACCAATCACTCGCTTCCTCCACCTCCCTAGAGATTCAACACTTACACTCCTCTGAGCGAGACCCCCAACCAAGTACTGTTTCAAATTAGAAACAAATCGTACTTAAAGTGGCCACCGCACCCTACTAAAGAAGATTCTAAGAAGTACAAATTGAAATTCTGCCATTTCCATCTAGACTATGGACATACGACTGACGATTGTAAATGACTCAAAGACGAACTAGAATTTTTAGTTTGAAGTGGAAGGTTGCGAAGATTCATAAGCATCGAAGGAAGAGGCAGGCCCTCTCCCTACTGGCGGGATTCACCACAAAGAAACGAGTCAAAAAATCCCACAGTGGATAGACCAACGCGAAACACACAGGACAGAGTGATCCTCTAAATATATGATCCTCAGCTTCCACATAAACCCTACGTTCCGACATATGACGTCCCGGCTTATAACCCGACATTTTCTATTCCCTTTTAGGAATGAGCACTAATGTTTTCCCCTCTGATGGGCATCCCTCATAACAAGCGATCATTTTTAATCACTTCCTCTTCTCGAAAAAACCTGAAGGGTCTTAGTCGCTCTGTTCAATCGAAGGGATCTATCTCCTTGAAAAGCTTTAGTCGCCCCGTTCAATCGAAGGGACATATCTCCACAAAGGGTTCTAGTCTTCCCGTTCAATCGAAGGGACCTATCTTCCCGAAGGACCCTATTCGTCTTGTTCAATCGAAGGGATCTATCTCCCCGAAGGGCGCTAGTCGTCCCGTTCAATCGAATGGATCTATCTCCCCGAAGGGTCCTAGTTGCCACATTCAATCGAAGGGATCTATCTCCCCGAAGGGCTCTAGTCGCCCCGTTCAATCGAAAGGATCTATCTCCCTGAAGGGCCCTAGTCGTCCCATTCAATCAAAGGGATCTATCTCCCCGAAGAGCCCTAGTCGTCCTGTTCAATCGAAGGGATCTATCTCTTCGAATGGTCCTAGTCGCCCCGTTCAATCGAAGGGACCTATCTCTTCGAAAGACCCTATTCGTCCCGTTCAATCGAAGGGATCTATCTCCCTTAAGGGCCCTAGTCGCCCCATTCAATCCAAGGGACCTATCTCCCGGAAGGGCCCTAGTCGCCCCATTCAATCGAAGAGATCTATCTCCCGGAAGGGCCTTAGTCGTCTCGTTTAATCGAAGGGATCTATTTCCTGGAAGGGCCCTAGTCACCCCGTTTAATCAAATGGATCTATCGAAAGGTCGTAGTTGTCTCATTCAATCGAAGGGATCTATCTCCCCGAAAGGCCCTAATCTCCCCGTTTAATTAAGGGATCTATCTCTTCGAAGGGCCCTAGTTACCCCGTCCAATCGAAGGGACCTATCTCCTCAAAGGGCCCTAATCGCCCCATTCAATCGAAGGGACCTATCTTCTCGAAGGGTCATAATCGCCCCGATCAATCGAAGGGAGCCCCGGTTTTCTAATCGAACGCATTCAAGAACCTTTGTGGAAAAGGGATGACAAACAAACATAGTGAACATACCGACCGGACCATCACCCTCTTTAATAAAGTGACAAGTCTGTACAAGATTACGAATTATCCATTGAAGAAGCATTTGTCCAACCGAAAAAGAAAAATATATAAAAAATATATTCAATGTTCATAACAAGAATACAAGACCACAGTCAAATTAAGGAAGCACCAAGGCCTCCGACGGGGTTCCCACAACCGGTCCAACACGATCCAAACTCGCAAGAGCAAGTTCTCTACTTAACGCTATCTGATCAGCTGCTCCTTCTAGAGGCGGAAGAGCTTCGTACATCCCCACCTCGTGAGCTATCGTTTCAGCACACTTAAGCCTTTCCAATAGTTTACGTTGAGATTGTTTGAGGGTCAAATTAGATTCCTCCAGGAGTGCGGCTCTTTGATTAGCTTCCCAAAGAGACTCCTCTCGCTGCTGCATTAAAGTTTCAGTAGATATCAAGCAATCCACGAGAACACGTCGTTCGATTTTCAGCTCTTTGCATCGCTTCTTAGCCAATGCTAATCTTTCTTCAGAAAGTCAAATCTGCTTGTCCTTCTCCCCCAGTGACGCACTAGAGATCCTCAAAGCACTAGCTTCTCCTTCTTGGAGGGCCTTCTGCAACGACACAACTTGAGCCTCTAGACAGTTCGCCCGTTCCTCTGGCCGCCCCCTCTGACACCTCTGAATCTCCGCCAAAGCCGTAGTCTAAAAAATAAATTATACACATCAATCAAAGGAAGGAAACAAATGCCCTAAGGTTCTGAGCAGAATAATACCGTTATGCAAAGGGATTGAAGGACCTTGTCGACACAGTTAGGAGAAACCTTTGTTAAACTCAAAGCGGGGTCTTGAAAGTCAAAATGCTCCACCAGCCGGAATGATCCCCTGACATCAATACAATCGAACCCATGGCTTACTAGACAGACAGCAACAGATTCTCCTTTTTGCCTATCATTTTGTAAGTTAAAAGGGTTAACAGGAACGAACGACGGAAACTCCTCCTCTTTTGACCTCCCCCGTTGAAGACTACATGACCCCGCAGGCGCCTCCTCTAAAAGTGCAGCCGAAGATATCCCTATTCTCAGGACCTCTCTTGCTTGACTATCTTCCTCAACACCCTCCGAAGAAGAAAGCGCACTGGACAAGGGAATCTCTACCTCCTCGGTTCCCGTTTCCAAAGGTGACAAAGGTCTCAACATCGGAGAAGATACACTCCTTACGTGGGCTTTTTGGGGATTTAGACAAAGGCGCCATCTTTCTCTTTGACTTTGATAGCCCTTCGCTGGGATACCTTTCCATATGTTCACACGGCCTTTTAGCATTCGGCCTCACACTTCTATCTGTCAAAACCATATCTAAAATAGAACAATCTACCAACTTTAGGTCGCTCACCAATTCCTTCTCTCTCTGCTCCAGCAAGAGAGGCCTCGTGATCGCTTTCCTTTCATCAATCAGTAAGCTCGCCAGAAGCAACAATTGATTGTCTAACAATGAATCCACCCGTATGTTCCTATGAGTGGACTTGCAGTATCGCCTGACAGACCTAAAGAATTGAGAATGGTGAGTAGGAAGCGGAGGTTTTCCCTGCAACAAAGGTTTTTGCTCCGGATCTGGCAAGACAGGCAGGAGATCCTTGTTCAGAAATTTCACAAAGAAAAACTTCTACACCCAAAATTTATCTATTAACTCGTTGTAATAGAACCTCCAACGAGAATCAGGGCGAGTCTGCAACTGATACTAGCCGTGGGTAGAACCCTAACTTTTGCATCTTGTCAAAGAAAAAAGGATTGCCAGAATCTCCACGTCAAAACGAAGGCGACAAAACTTTAATAGGAAAATTATCGCCACCACAAAATGCTAGGCACCGGGAATTAGTAGTGTAGGGTACACCCTCCAATAGTGCATTACTTCAGACAATGGGCCCGTATACGGGATTCTCACCCCATAATTCACCACTTGCTTTTATATGGTTACACAACCATCGGGCGCCCTGTTTGCCCTATCTGTGTCCGTGGGACCTATCAAAACAAAGTCGTCGCCTAAAACCATGTCCGACTGCATCTCCTCTAATTTTTCATTAGAAATGGTACTTCGAACTTCATTAATGCCTTGATGAGAAAAAGACAAGCACTTCGGCATCCTTAGCAAAAAGTTTCGCCAAACAAGAGTTTGCTTGCAAAGAGGGAAAAGAATACAATATGACTAAAACCAGAATTCTTTTAAAACGTTGTCCAAGACGGGTCGAAGGAACCAAAAGGGTACTCGCTATATTACAGGATTTTGACGACTATTCGTTAAACTACTACTCATGGTCCCCTTTTCTTACGAAACAACACTATGAGTCAGGGACAAATGATGGACCCTCTTTGAGAAGGCCTTATCTTAAAAAGTGGCCCCCCTTTTTCTTTTGGTATCAATACATTCAAAAGGAAATAGGACCGCAACACACCGATTCAATAAGGAAACTCACCTTCTCAGATCGGCCTCAGTCGCCCCGATCACTCGAAGGAACTTGCTTCCCCGAAAGGTCTTAGTCACCCCGTTTAACTGAAAGGACCCACCTTTTGACTCGATTCATAAAGGGTTCGATAGAACCGAACCCCTCAACCAATAGCCATCGAAGGGGCTGAACGCATTCATTCGATCGATGACCAACTGAGTTTCCCAGTATAGTACGGGACATATTTTCTTTATACAGAAGGAAGCCTAACGGAACTAGTCGATAAGGAAAAAAATCTCTCCGTATAATTCAGTTACCTAAGTTATCGCAACATCAAATCTTTTATGATAAAAAATCTGGAATTCCCAGACGAATCCTTAAGGAAACTAGGGTTTCAAAAAGCCTGTCGTGGCACGAATCTCAGGAAAGCACTATATAACATCAATGGGGGTACTTGTCCAGGTAAGTCCGCTAACCCTACACAAGGCACACAAAATACCAAGGGAGATCCGTCTCCCATTCTCTCTCAGTCTGTTATCTTTTTCCTTTCAAAACTGCTCTTTCTAACTTGAGCATCAGAGTCTCCCCGGCTGGAGCACCCTCTGACGGTCTTTTGCAGATCTCAGCCTAACAACTAGCTTTCCGATCGAGTTCAGAAGGAGTTGGATCTGTAGAGACGAAATCCACCTCCAACAAAAATGAATATAAAACGATATGAAAAATGATACTTAATTATATTATGAAAATAATAGAATAGTTATCTTTTATAATAAAAATCTAAAATGATCAAATATTACAAATAATATAAAAATTATAATTATAATTAAATAAAAAAATAATTCATTAAATATAGAAAAATATGTAAATATAAAAAATATTAATTTACTCAAAAATAGTTATCGCCGAATCACACGGGTCTTAGTGTTATGATGGTGATGATGATGATGATATACCATAGTGGTAAAATTACTTGCAACAGTCATGATTCAAATTAAATATTCACAATGAGACGATGTTTTAATGACCACAATCAAAACATGTATAATTGAATTATAAAGAGTATATTGAATGGATTCATTTTAAAAGTTGATAGATTTGATTCAAATCAAAATTTTTATAATGAATTTAAGAACAATTGATATATGTTAAACCAAGTGTAATGAGAGTTGTAACATTAATTTCCCGTATGTCTCTTTTTATATTGAAAAATAGAACCCTAATATCATACAAATATTATAGATTGGCGTGCAACAAATTCTTATTACCAATATATATAAAAAGGGAGTTGGGGTTACTGTTCATACACACTGTTCATAAACAGTACCCACGTCCCTCTTTACCAAAATACCTCATTTCTATTTTTTTCTCTTCATTCAAGTTCTTGTATTTTTTGGCCTCATTTCTTTTTATTGTTTCGCATAAGTCCTTTCTCTATTGGAGAATTGGTTTTTTTTTTTTTTTTTTTTTTTTCATTTAGGATCTTACAATTTTTTTCCTTATTTTTTTTGTTCCAGTCTTTGTGCTTTTTTTGTCTTTTTATTTTTATTTAGATCCTTCGTTTTTTTTAAGATCCCACTATGTTTTCTTTTTTAACCACATTATATATTTTTTTGTTTATATCATTCCCATTTTTTGACACCGCTATTATTTTTTTTTTCATTTAGTTAGGTCCTTTATATTTTTAGAGCCACTTACATTTTTTTCCCTCAAATTTTTTTTTTTGCTTGGGTCATTATTCTTTTAAAAAACCTCATTGTGGTTTTTTTATTCAAGAGTCCACAATTTTTCTCCACTTATTTTTTTCATTACAGTCATTGCGCTTTTTTTGCTCCCTTTTTTTACTTAAGTTTTTCATATTTTGGGAAGACCCCACTATAATTTTTTTTTTTATCGCATTACATTTTTTTTTTTATTTTAACTCCATTTTTTTTTACACCACTCTAATTTTTTTTCGATTTCTGTCATTGCCTTTTTTTTTCAACTTAAATTCTTTATATTTTTGGAGCTACAATTTTTTTTTTTTTGTTTAGGTCCTAGCACTTTTTCCCCCAACTATACTGTGGTTTTTTTTTTTTTTTTCCATTTAGGTCTTTGCACTTTTTTTTCCTTAGATTCTTTATTTATTTTGGATCACACTTTTTTTTTTTGCATTCAAATCCTAGCACATTTTTTTTTTTACTTGTGATTTTTTTTTTATTTAGATCCTTGTACATTTTTTGGCCTTTTTTTTTTTTCACTTAGATTCTTCATATTTTTTGAACTATCTTTCGTTTTTTTCTTAACATTTGGGTCTTTGTGTTTTTTTTTTTACCCTGTGACCATACTTTTTTTTTAATTTACCTTTTCGCACTTTTTTTTTATTTCATTCACTTAGATCCTTTGTTTTTTTGGGACCACTTTTTTCATCCAGATCCTTTTTTTTTTTCCATTTAAATACCCCATCTTTTAAGAACATATGTTTTTTCTCTGTTTTTTTTCCCATAAATGGTCATTCCTTTATTTTTAAAACATGATTTTTTATTTTTTTCATTCAAATACTTTTTATTTTTAATCCAAATTTTTTTCCTCTTGATTTCTTCTTTTTTGGGATACGAGTTTTCCTAATTTTTTTCCTTAGATAGTCGTCTATTTATTTTTAAACAATAGCCTTTTTATTTTTTTTCCATTTAACTTTTTATTCTTTTTATTTTTTTTTATCTTTTTTTCTCTTAAGTCTTTCATTTTTTTTAATATAGGTTTTTATTTTAGCCCCACGAATGATTATCTATTTATTTCTATTATCTCTCATTAGTTGGTTTTTTTAAAACTCTAATGGTTATATTTTTTTCTTGTAACTAATATATATTATGTTTTTTATTTATTTAGATGATAATTTAATTTAAATATTAACTCAATTATAAATTTAGTAAATATTTATATAGTAAAAATATATGATTCATATTTTGAGAAACCCAATGTGTTTAACACGGGATAAATGATTAGTAACAAATAAAGGGGGAGAGTTAATTGTTCATTTCCTCTTGGAAGAAAAGAAAAAAAATATTATTATAAAATTCCATAAATAATCGTAATTTGACATTAGTATTAATACTTTTCTTCAATTGAGTAGATTTGTCTTTTAGTAATGATTAATTTATTTAGTAATAATATGAAAAAATTATTCATTATTATATAATTTTAATTTTACTGATTTTCTATCGGATCAGAAAATAGAATCGTGTCAGACACAATTTTAGTTTATATTTTTAACGTTAAAATGAATTGCACGAGAACGTATATGATGGAAACCCCAAATATAGCAGTCCTAGCCTCGAAGTGAGTATGCAATTATTTCCATACTCGCGAGAATACCACTTACCCCAAAGGAAATGATCGGGTTTGTGAAGACTAAGTGAAGGCCAGGCAGGGAGAGAGAGAGAGAGAGAGAGAAGGGATGGACAAGGCGGCCTGCGCGAGCTCTCTCTCTCTCTCTCTCTCTCTCGACTATGTGCGTCTGAGTTCGGGTTGTGGGATAAACCGATGCCCTCTATTGATCATTAGGTACGTTTTTATGCTTTTAATTCTCATCTTCTTAGACCTAAATTTGGTGGGTGTATGCTATTTTTTGATTTCAAGTTTTCTGGGTTACGAATTTGGGAATAATCTTGATGGGCTTATGTGGGTAACGTCCAAAATTTTGGATGTGCCCTTGAGGGTTTAAATTATATTGCCATCACTGGTGAATCTTGTTTGTGTTTAGTTTCATGCGGCAGATCTGATATGTGTTATTGCCAATTTGATTGTATACACATGGTGATGAATACTTTGTTTAGGGAAATAAAGGATTGCAAGATTAATTATTTGACTTAATTGTGGAATAACAAGTCAATTGTTTGAAGTGCGTACGTTCAAGAAATGAATGAAATTGATGCCCTATTTGAACATTAAAGTGCCCAGTTAGAAGTAAACCACTAAGGTTAATGCTACAGACAAGAACATTGCAAATTCAGATTTTGGGCATTAAGCACTGCCATGCCGTTTCTGAAGATTCCTTTCTTTAATAAGGTCATTATTAGGGAGAGCCAATTCTTTTGGAGCTGGGCATTCCTTTCGAACTATTATGGATACAAAAGTAATGGAAAAAAATTGGATTCAATTGTCAATTGCTCCTACCCGTTGGCATCAGATTCAAAAGATTAGTGTACCCTTTGGATTGATGCCAAGTGTTGGGGAATGTACCCCAGAGCCTAGGCTACATAGAAATTTATGGAATTGATGGCCTATTTGAACATTAAGATGCCCAGGTGGAAAATAAACCACTAAGGTCAATGATATATTGAATTTGAAATTCAGATTTTGGGCATTAAGTGTTGCCATGCCGTTTCTGAAGATTAATTTCTTTAATAAGGTCATTATTTGGGCGACCCAGTTGTAGCAATCGTTTTCTTTTTCCTGGGTTTTCACCATCAGTGTATTGATTCTACATGTAATGCTAGAGATTGATACAATGACAGCCTCTGGAAATCAGAAAGTTCTTTGTGGGTGGTGGATTGGTGCCAATTGTATAGGAAGGTACCAAGGATCCTAGTGTAGGGGAAGGTGCCAAGTGGAAGGGAACATCATTATTTGGTGAATTGATCATTAAGCATTGGCATTTCTGAAGATTACTTTCTTTAATAAGATCATTATTTGGGTGACAATTGTGGCAATCTTTTGTTTTCTAGGTTTTTCCCCATCAACTATATTCATTCTATAACTACCTGTTAGGCTACAGATTGATACAATAGAGAGCCTGTAGAACCAGAAAGGTTTTTGTGGGTGTTGGATTGGTGCCAAGTGTATGGAAAGGTACCAAAGAGCCTAGGTTATCTTTTTATGTTAATGATGAGCCAAAGAGCAAAATGTCTTGTGTCAGTGTTGCCTGAATTCCATTTTCCTAGCTTGAAGATTGGTTGATTGATTTATTTATTTTTTTCTGCCAAAACCTAAAACATTTCTCTGGAAACCCATATTGAAGTGGGTGAATTTTCTTGGCATTTGTTTCAAAATGCGGTAACCTATTTCTACCTGATTTTCTAGAATAGGGTGGCATGTATAGTTTTTCCCTATTGCTAGTCCTTATGAAAGTAAAGGCATGGAAAGAAATTCCTGCGATTTCTTTTTTTTTTTTTTAGCTATTTTCCATGGGCCGTTATATCCTTCCAACTATACTCTTCTTTTTTTTTTTCTTTTTTTTTTTTTTAACTCAGTATAGTGGAAATTCCAAGACACTTGGCTGTTAAAACAGACACAAATAATGCTCTATCAAAAATTTTAAAAAAAATACTCTGGATATTCTAGGCTAAAGGTTAAGATTTTGTGGTGGGCAAATCCTATCCCATAACAAAAATGTGTGAGAAGATTTTTTTTATTTCTTTATTTATTTTTTCTGTGGTTGGGGGGTAGTGGATTATAGAAAAACAGTGGAAAATAAATGCTTCAAAGAATTTGTTTGTAATAGTCAAGAAGCCCATAATATTCTGTGATTATAAAGCAATCAAATTATAAATTAGGCATCCCAAGGTACTTAAATGTTTATCCATGAGAACACAAAGCTAACATAACGCTAATCCATGTCCTATGTCCTAGTAATTTCACATATCTACTGTATATCAATTTGAGAATAATCTTTTGATATTTGATGTGGAGAATATGAGTTTTATTTTTATTTTTATTTTTTATTTTTTATTTTTTATTTTTTATTTTTTTAAACACATAGGAGAGACTTGAATTCAAAATTTTGAAGGGGAAGAAAATGATTTCATTTGAGTTATAGCTCATTGACAGAAAATAAGAGATTTGGATTGAGTTCGTCAGTACTAATTTTGATTTTAGTATAGTAAATAATTAACTTCTTTAATTGTAATTGTACTGAAAAATGGAAGGTTGTAAGGAATAAATGCCACTTGACATTATTGATGGCTAGCAACCCTGCCAGTGCCACATTCGATAGAAACAAATCGAGAATAGAAGCCTAATGGAATTATTGAGGAGAGTTTGTGAGAGGAATTGATTACATATCTGATTAGGCAAGTGCAATGCAATGCAATGCAAATCATTTCTAATTTAGTTGGAAATTGTTACTAATAATTATTTCTAATTTAGTGAGAGTTTTTCAGGCAATTTTCTCTAGTTTAGAGGTTATTTTTGGGAATTCAATAAAATTGTTGCTCTATTTATACGCGCAGAACTTCCCATTCCGCACCCTATGAAGTAACGATTCAGTCCAAATTCTCTCTCTCTCTCTCTGGGATCATTCCGAGTCGATCGATCGAACGAAGTGAAGGAGTTCTCTGATCAGTGAGTTAGCTTTTCCTCTTTTTTGATGATTGTGTTCAATTGTACTAACTGCAATTCCGGGTTTCAATCTTATTCTGATTCTCTTCTCACCTGATTTGTTCGTGATTTGCATAACAATTAGGGTTTTCAATCAGTCATTTGCAAGCACACTGTTCAGAATTCACTCATGTGACATCTTTTTGATTCTTAATGGTTTATGCTTCCTCCATGAAATTGAATCTCGAATTAGGGATTTACTTTCTCTCTCACTCTGAATTATTTTTCCCAACGATTTCGTGTTTGATGCTTGTATCATGTGCAAGATGACTAGATTTGTTATGAAAGTTTTTGATTCATCTTATTATTATTTTTTCTCTAATGTTCCTATTGATGCTACCGATGAAGGTTGTTAACAGAACTTCTTGAATTCTGGTTGCGATCAAAGCAGAGGAGAGAAGCTCAAATTTAGCAATATAGAAGCCCCCTCCTAGGTCCAGGAGTTCCATTTCTCCTTCAGGCCTCCACAACCGGTTAATTTTTAAGAGCATCAAGTGATGGCCTATATTCTTCCCTTGGAGTTTAATTATGAGGGATTTTTTCCAAGGTTGCCAAAGTTTCTTCAGTTCGTCCTGCGGAAATGAAACTGCGGGGATTTGGTAATTCTCTCCCTCCAGACCCTGGTTATCTGCGGGGATTTGGTAATTTCTCCCTCCAGACCCTGGTTATCTGCACATACATACTCATCTCCTGACTGCCCTTCATCTCCTTCATCCGCTTGGTCCTCCTCCATCCAATTTTGACAATTAGATTCCCCCAGCAGCATCTCCTTGAAGGAGGCTTTCACTGGTCCATGCTTCCCTCTGCTCTAACCTTCTTCTTACTCCTTTGAAGATGGTCTTCCTCTTCAATGGAGATCTCTCTTTCCGGGCTCTTTGATGGTGATGGCATTCTTCTTTCAAAAACCAAAACCAGCTTTTTTTTGTGGCCACTTATAATTCATTGGCCCAATTGGATTATTCATTATAGGCACATGTACTGAATTTGTCTAGCATGAATGGGGGAATCAGGCCACGATGTGATGTTGGTCCAAGTGCTTAAAACTAGGCCAACAACGTTATCTAGCCCAAGTATTGCGTCTATTTAGGTTGATGGGTCCTATATTTCCACCTTGTATTCTTCGAACTTGAGTTGAGGCCTGATAAAGGCCACTACAGCCTGAAATGTGCTTAGCATAGGCCAATGCAATGCCCAAAAACTGAGATCTGGTCACCCATATCAATGGGATCTTAATTTGCAGAAATAAAAGGCCTTTTCAACTAGAAAAGATGGATTCACCTTATGGCTACGCAGAAGACTTGAAACACTTCCAGGAAAAATGTTTTGCAATTAAAATTGTTCATACCTGTGATGTCCCTGGGCAGGATCTCTGTTGCAAGGTTGAACCAAGATCAAATCCAGAGATGCAGTAACAGGCTTTCTAACACTGTTGTAGGGTATGAAGGGTATGTATTACACTCTTTTCGAGTCCTTACAACTGCACTAATGAAAAAATTAGGAAGCTGAAAATCAAGACCCCTGCCCCTCAAATTGGAGGCTACATCAATTTCCCACCATTCCCTATACAACGTATTCCTACCACAAAAAGAATACCCAGATATATCTCTCTCTGGTAGCTTCTTTCCAGATTCTGGTATTGATCACTCAGCAATGAAATATTTGTCTGTAGTCCTTGCTTGAGCATTCCATATCCAAATCTATTGTTTTGAAGCATTAACTGAAGTTTTTATCAATAAAATTTCCTTCAGGTTATTTTTCCCACCAGTCCTTGCGGGTTTGAGTTTTGGACTTGCTCATCACAGGGTATGTCTCTTAATATCATTGTTATTAGAAAGTTGTCAATTCTGAAGTTTCATTTGAACTGGTTTTGCAGATAAAGTGTGTGTTTTTTGTGATCCAAATCCTACCCAATATGATGATGATTTTGAGGTAGCAAAACCAAGCATTGTGTTTTAATGGGGCTTAGAATCTGGAAGGAGTGAATCTACAAACATCAAATCGATTGAGGAAGATTTTGTAAATAACCTCAACAATGGATATCAAGGCTCTCCTGGAACAATCAAGCTAGTCATGGTGTAAGGATATGAGCTTCCTGAGAGCATGCAGCTCGATACTGGAGGCCAAAATGTATCAAAAGCTTCTGGTCAATAAAGAATTACATTGTGCTTTCTGCATCGGCAAGAGAAGTATGTTGGCTATGTTGCAGCAGATAGAGATTAACAGACTGACAAATCTGTCCTTTCAGAAGTTCAAGTTTTGTTCATTGCACAGTTCAAATTTGCATTGATTAAGGTCTAAGTTTTCACTCCTTTCGGATTCTAAGTCTCAGTAAAACACAATGCTTGGTTTTGCTACCTCAAAATCATCATCATATTCGGTGGAATTTGGATCACAAAAATCACACATTTCATTTGCAGTATCAGTTCAAATGAAGCTTCATAATTGAATCTACAGACATCAAATCGATTGAGGAAGATTTTGTCAAGAACCTCAATAATAGATATCAAGGCTCTCCTGGAACAATCAAGCTAGCCATGGTGCAAGGATATGGGTCCCTGAGAGCATGCAGCTGAGGCCTGAACGGATCAAAAGCTTCTGGTCAATAAAGAATTCCATTGTACTTGCTGCATCTGCCAAGAGCAGTCCGTTGGTTATGTTGCAGCAGATAGAGATTAACAGACTGACAAATCTGTCTTTTCAGAAGTTCAAGTTTTGTTCATTGCACAGTTCAAATTTGCGTTGATTCAGGTCCAAGTTTTGCCGAATTGTAAGGGGCAAAGCTGGAATGATCTTGGAGGGAAACACCATTAAACATGTTTGGTTGATGTAAGTATGTAGGCTTTTCTGATTTCCTTGTCCTACCTATCCCTTAACATGAATCATATTTTAAGGAGAAGGTTGATGTAGATTCTAGGCACCAACCCTTTTGATATTGGAAGACTAAATTTGGATTGATAATTGAGATTTCAAGTAAATGTTTACAGTCCTTTTTATTTCCCCTTTTTTTTTTTTTTGAATAAATGACTAATTCATCATTGATATTGATATATTTGAGATTGTCAAATATTTCATGAGTTCCTCGATTCAATATTTTTCCTTATATTTGTTGCCCAATTTGTTGACTATATTTTATCAAATCCTGGGTTGTTGGTTTCTTTCTATTCTGGTTGAAATGACCGATGTATCTGATCTACTTAAAAAAAAAAAAAAAAGAAAGGAGAAAGTTTATCTTGTTTAATATTTTGACTAATCTCATATTTCTTGATCAAATACTATATGCGATATTTTGAATATATTTCGTTTGTATCTTTTTTTTGAGAAAAATAATCTTAAAATTTTAATTTTCTATCTCAAAGAACAAACCCCATTCTAATTTGATTTAGTGATCATTGTTTTTGTAATCTTAAATTCAAATAATTTTTTTCTTAGGTAATTTTAATAATATCTTTTCTTTAAAATGAATTAAGTCCATTTATAGTACAAATATGGTTGATCGGTGTAGTGGGAAGGAGACTTCGTCACTTAACTAAATTCGCGGATTTAAACCTCCTTAGGAATGGAAAAGGTACCATTGGGAGACCTTTCCAAAAAATGTGTCCCAATCCGAATTAGTCGGGACAAAATCCAATATGTCGGGTGTGACTCAGTCCGAATTCCAAAAAAAATAAAAGAACAATATAAAAAAACACAAAATTTCCAAATAATTAGGAAAGTTGAGGTTTCAATCCATGAAGGTTTTCTTTGATTCTTTTGCCAAGCCACCTCCACAAATCAAAATCTTAATCATGAATTATTAATTAATTAAAAAGGGAAACTTTTAAAATTATAATTAACTTTCACTAACACATCATTAGCCTTTTTCTCTTTTGGGTATATGAAAAGATGTGCTAGAATTACATTTGGAGAAGCTATTGAATTTATATATTTCTAAAAAAAGCATAAAAATGAGATGCATTTAAAAAAATTACATTTGAAGAATTTATATAATTCATTATGTTGATGAAATCAGGTAAAATGGAGATCTATGTATCCGTTTTCTTTTCCTTCCTATTTTTTGTTTATCAATAGGGTTTAAAACCCTAATATGAATGTCAAAAATACAAATATGATAAGAGATTTTTGTGAGTTTTAATGAATCTAATCAAAAAGGTTATAATAACACCTCCACAGTTATAATATAATCGATCATTATAATTACAATCTAAATTGTTTGAAAATAGAAATGGAGAAATGCATACGGATATGAATGATACGGGAAACGACACTTTGTGATTATTCAAAATGAAAATGTGGATAAATGTATAAATATAAAAAAATAATGATTTTTATATAAATATTAATTATTTTATAAAAATAGTATAATAGTTATTTTTTATAATAAAAATAAAAAAATGAGCAAATACCTGATCATTAATTATAAAACAAATAATATAAAAATAAAAATTATAATTAAATAAACAAATAATTCATTAAATATAAAAAAATGTGTAAATAAAGAAAATATAAAATTTTTTGTATAAATATTAATCAATTTAGTACATTGAAATATTTCAAAAACAAAAAAAATGTTTATATTAAGAAGTTTTCGTATAACATAGTATTTTTTTATCTTTACCAAAGAAGATTTACTATTCAAAACTGAAAAAATTCAGCATGTATGTATCAAAGCACCACAAAGATTCACACGACTAATTTAATTGGTCTGACACTAATTTTTCTTAAATAAAAAATTGGGTTCAAGTATTATGTGTAGAGAAAATAGTTATTGTGAGAGAATCTAATTAGATTTGAATCGGATTTAATTAGATTCAATATGATTATCAGATATCAATAATTTATATATATATATATATATATATATCTAACTATTATATAAAAACGTAAGAGGGAGAGGGAAGTGGGAAGGAGGTGTCACTTCGGATGGAAACAATTTACTATTATTCCCATTTTTTTTTTTAACTTTTTATTTTTTGGTTCTTCTTTTTATACAAAAAAAAAAAAACATGAAGGGGGAAGTGGAGAGGAGGTGCTATCTCGGATGGAAACAGTTTGCTACCATTCTTATATTTTTTTTTATACTTTTTTCTTGTTTCTTCTTGCTTTTTTTTTTTTTTTTTTTTTAAAAAAACCTTCACCCATCCTTTTTTTTAACTTTTTTTTGGGTTTCATTTTACATCTTTTTTTTAATTTTTTTTTGGATTCTTCTTTTGTATAAAAAAAAAAAAAAGAAAAACATAAGAGGGGGAAGTGGAGAGGTGGTGTCACTCGTATGGAAACGGTTTGCTATTGTTCTTATCTTTTTTTTTTTTCTTTTTGTTTTTGATTTCTTCTACCTTTTTTTTTACTACTTTTTTTTTGGTTTCACTATTTTGGTTTCCTACTATTCCCTTTTTTTTACTTTTTTTTTTGTTTCTTCTTTTTCATTTTTACTTTTTTTTTTCACCCTTCTTTTTTTCCCCCTTATTAGTCTATGTGTTCTCATCTCTCCACTTTTTTCATTTCTTTTTTTTTTTTGGTCGGTTTCACTGTTTTTATTTTTCTTACATATATATATAAAGCTAATATTCAGGCACGTGTTTTTCTTGCAATATGACACGTGGTTAGCAAGGCTAGAAAAAAATAGAAGAGAGTTAAAAGATATTTTTTTATAACCTTCACACTCAAACAACTTGATAATGATGTATGTTTTTTTAATTTAATTTAATATATAATGGTTAGCAAATATTAAGATAAAATAATTTATTTTTTAACCCATCAAATTGGATATGTTTTTTTTTTCATTTTTTAAATATGTATTTAACTTGCTTTTTTAATTTAATTTAATATATAGAAACCATATTTTTAAAATTTAATTTAATATACAGTGGGTAGCAAATATTTTCATGTTAATAATCCTATAAAATCATCATTCAATTGGGAAAAATAATTTTGTAAATGATATTTTTAAGTGTTTAATTTGATTTCTTAAAAAATAAATAAATAAATTTTCTTAATATAAATATTGACTTATTTTTATGCAATTTAAGTTATGATTGTTACCAAATTATATTTTGATGATGGCTTATGAAAGGACGAAATCATGATTGATTAATATAAAATTTACAAGTTTAATATATGCTCCGAAAGTGTAAAAAATAATTAGAATGACTTTCTAAAAAATAGCGAATAATGTAAATTTTAAGTTCGATCCTCTCTTATATACTAAAAAGAATTGGTAACTATAAATTTTTCAATAAAACAAATTAAATAGTAAAAAAAATCAATAAGAATAATTTAAAAATTAAGATGTGTAATAAATTTATAAGAAGATGCTTAAATGTCAATAATTTTTAAAAAAATATATATATGTATATGTATGTTATTCAATTCACATATAAGAAAAAAAATTAAATCTACTAAAAAGACAGAATTAGTTTTAGTTTTCAAGAAAAGATTAAGATACGTTTACTATCAATAAATGATTTTTTATAAGAATTATAAATATTATTTAATTAGTATATTGTATATGATTAATTTTATTTAATAATGTATTATATAAATTTTAAATTTAATTATTCGTTAGGTACAAATAAAAATATTAAAAAATTATAAAAATTTTTCGATTTTGACTGTACCTTGTGCGGCCAGCGCTACCTAGTATATATATATATAAACACCAACTATTCACAAGAAACTGGGTAATAAGAATTCAACTCAATCTGGAAAACAGATTTCATTCATACAACTCCAAACAACATAAATTTAAGGACAAATCCTTCAATGAGTACCACGTTGTACCATATCCAATATATCAATTATTACAATAGCAAAATTACGCACAAAATAATCTTGATATTTCACTGGGCTTTCTCGTTTTGGCTCATGGTCTGTGAATTCCTTCTCACAATTCAAACCCACATTGGAAATGTTATATAACTCATCGGTTGCACTAAAATAGTCTTTGCCATTGAGATCTTTTATTGCATCGGGGAAGAAATGACTCATAGCTCTCTCATAGAATTGCCTGCACCTGCCCAAATATGCTTTCAGATACTCATCTGTAGCTTTTGCTTCCGACTCTTTGATGTCCGTCAGAGTATCTTTTGAGTAGGGCTCGAGCAAGTCTAGCCCAATACGGACAAGCTCTTCGGCTGTCTTCGCGCTTGAGCTTCGCGGGTCTTTTCCAAATGCCGTCACACAAAGATCTTGATAAAGAGTTTTTGCGCAAATATCTTCTACAAACTGGGATCCACTTCCTTCTGCACACCAAAATAAACTAACACTAAGATGCAAAAGAAAGAGAAGAGCCAGAGACCCAAAATTTTTCATCTTCTTGTTTATGTGAAATACGCACACAAGCTTCCTTCACATATACATGTATAAATATATTATTTGAGAGATATTATTGTGAAAAATAATGTTATTTTTTAGGGTTTTCTTTAATATTTTATTTATCCACCTACTTTCAGAATAATTTCACTTACCATCTATGAAACAATTAATTGTTTTGATAATTAATTTCAAATGAGTTGAATTTTTTTTTTCATTTAATTTCAACTACAGGGTAAATGTATGAATCGATTCAAATGCATTTAATCTATTACACATTTCAAACTTTATAAAGTAATATATGTTTCCAAATAGCATACACAATATTTTAGAAACGGACTATTTCTCTATTTTTGCATGTTATTCTTGTCCAGGGTCATACGTTAAAAGATATCATATATTATGAGAAGATTTTATTTTATTAAAATATATTATATATCATAATCAAATCAATTGTTGAGTTGAATGTAGTTTTAAAACCATATTAAGAATATAAAACATTATGAATATAAAAAATTAGATGAATACAGTTATGAAAATATTAAAAAAAATATAAAAATATTAAGATAAATTACAATTTGCCCTTGTGGTTTTACATTTGACCACATGCTACCCCTATATTTCAAAAATCTCCATATATCCCCCTATGATTTTCAAGAGTGGAAAGTATACAGAAATGTGTAGACGTAACGGAAACACATAAAATATCAATTATATCCGCTCTTACCCTAAACAATTAACATCTACTTACTATAACACGTCAATAAACAATGCTGAGTTAGTGCACATATGGGATAGAAATATTGACGTGGCATGCCATATCAGTTAAAATTCACATGCTCTCTCTTCTCTATCTCGCACTGTCGTGGAGAAGATCTGTAGGGCTGTCCTCTCTCCTCTCGTCTCCTCTCTCACCAGAAACAACCATGGCCACCGTGGAGAAACTTAAGGAGTTCTTTGATTTGGCATCTGGGTTGGGTCTTGTCCTAATTTGAAGTTCTTTCCCTTTAGAAAAGGCGGACACTCAACTTCTTCTTTAAATATCGAAAATTATACTCCAATTTAATATATAGATCGGGTTAGTTTAGTTGAATGCAAGGGTTTGTTAGCAAAATTTGAAATTAATCTAAGTGTCAAGATTTTTTGTTTATTTAGATTTGGGGTTTGATAGTGTTGATAATGTTGTTTATTTAGCAATTGATGTTTCTGATTATACATGCAAGGAGAGAAGATGACCCATCTACATCTTTCAAATTTCTCCATAGCGGTCATGGCTACTGCTGGTGAGAGTGGAGTGGAGAGGAGAGAGAGAGAGGGGAGAGAATGTGAGTTTTAACCTAGGTTGATGTAACATATGCTTCATCAGCATTTTTGTCCTATATGTACGATAATTCAACATTTTTGTTGATTGTTAAGGTTGAATTAGGGTAATTTTGGTAAAGAAAAATTAATCTTGTCTAATAGAGTTTTCTACTCATGCATCACAAATTTTGTGATATTTGCACATTTCTACTTGGTTTCCACTTTTTTGAAAATCAGAGGAAATATGTAGATATTTTTGAAATATAGAGATAGTATGTTATCAAAATATTAATAGGAATGGTAATAATCTATTGTTTCAAGTAAATTATTACAATAATTTGAGTTTATAAAAAAAAAAACATATTATTATGAATATAGAAACAATTATTATAATTATGGAAACAAATAAAATCAAATATTCTTAAAATTAATTATAATTTAATTTTGATTTATAATATATTTCTTAAAATGCTAATCCCTTGACATATATATATTATATATCTATAAAAGGATTGTTGCTTAATTGTAATATCTCAGATGTATGAATATTTAATAATTAATTTGAAATGAATTGAACTTCTTTTTTCATCTGATTCCAAGCTGGCTAAATGTATGAATTGTTTCAAATGCATTTAATTCATTACGTATGTTCAAATACACCAATATATTTTTTTTCTTTTTTTATAATTTCAAACTTTACAAAATAGTAACAACAATAAAAAATTGAGTTTTAATATTAAATTTTAGTATCGGCTATTGAAGAAAGCAATATAGGAGATAAAAAAGAATAATATAAAATTAAAATTTGAAAACAAAAATAAAGAAAATAAAATTAAAAAATAAAAATAATATAATGAAAAGAAAGAAATAAAAATAAATCATTCATAGAAACTTATAATAATAATAATAATAATAATAATTCAACTGATTCAGATTCTTTTACACCACTCATTATTATCTAAAATTATCATTTCAACTAAACTCTTGACACTTAAACCTTTGTGGACAATTTGCATCCAGATTTTCAACAATCAATCTTGACATTTCACTAAATCTCCTATCTATATTATTTATATATAATTAGGTTTTTATCATAAATACTGACATCTATTTTGGGTTTTCTTAATATAAACCGGCTAAAAAAATATAAAAATACCCAATTTTTTTTTATAACTTTTTTGGAAAGTTATTAAATATTTGACTTTTCATTTATTTGACATGTTTTTTTTCTCCCAACAGCTATATTCGAATAAATTTTTTAGAACATCTTCCATTTAAAACATTTGTCCTTTCAGTTATTTTTTATATTTAGTACTTTCTATTTACCTCTATTTTAGTTTATAATATTTTATTTATCTTTTTTATTTACATAAAATTCGTGTTTTCTTAATAAACAACGATACATTCCATTTAAAACTTTTGACTTTTTAGTTATTTTATACGTTTAAATCCTTCAATGTACTTCTATTTTAATTTATGATCATTTTTTTTTATTTTTAACACAAAAACAGAAAAAAAAACCATTTTTTTTCCTATTATATTTGATTTTTCATTTATTTGACATGTTTTTCTCCTCTCAACAGCTATACTCGGATAAATTCTTTAGAAAATCTTCCATTTAAAACATTTGTCATTTCAATTATTTTTTATATTTAGTATTTCCCATTTACCTCTATTTTATTTTATGATCATTTATTTACCTTTTTTATCTATACTATATATATAAAATTAAGGTTTTGTCATAAATACTGACATCTATTTTGAGTTTTCTCAATATAAACCGACTAAAAAATTATAAAAAGATCCGATTTTTTTACAACTTTTTTGAAAGATTGTTAAATATTTGACTTTTCATTTATTTAACATGTTTTTTTCCTCTTGACAGTTATATTCGAATAAATTTTTTAGAATATTTTTCATTTAAAACATTTGTCCTTTCAGTTATTTTTTATATTTAGTATTTTCGATTTACTTCTATTTTAATTTATGATCTTTTATTTATCTTTTTTATTTACATAAAAATCGTATTTTCTTAATAAACGGTGATACTTTCTATTTAAAATTTTTGACTTTTCAATTATTTTATACTTTTAAATCCTTCCATTTACTTTTATTTTAATTTTTGACCACTTATTTTTTTTATTTTTAATACAACAACCGTAAAATAAAACCATTTTTTTATGAAAAGTTGTTAAATATTTGATTTTTCATTTATTTGACATGTTTTTCTCCTCTCAACAGGTACATTGAGATAAATTCTTTAGAACACCTTCCATTTAAAACATTTATCATTTTAGTTCTTTTTAATATTTAGTACTTTCCATTTAGCTCTATTTTACTTTATAATTTTTTATTTACCTTTTTTATTTACATAAAAATCGTGTTTCCTCGATAAGCAATGGTACCTTTCGTTTAAAATTTTTGACTTTTTAGTTATTTTATACGTTTAACACCATTCATTTACTTCTATTTTAATTTACGACCATTTATTTACTTTTTTTTAACACAAAAACAATAAGAAAAACCCTTTTTTTGGAAAGTTGTTAAATATTTGATTTTTTATTTATTTGACATATTTTTGTCATAAATTCTTTAGAACTCCTCTATTACATATGTTCGAATAAAAACCTATAATTTTTTTTTTTTAGAAGTTGTTAAATATTTGACTTTTCATTTATTTAACATGTTTTTCTCATTCCAACAGCTATATTCGAATAATTTTTTAAAACACCTTCCAGTTAAAATATTTATTATTTTAGTTATTTTTTATATTTAACACTTTCCGTTTACCTCTATTTTAGTTTATGATCTTTTATTTATCTTTTTTATTTACATAAAAATCATGCTTCCTTAATAAACAATGCAACATTCCATTTAAAAGTTTTTGACCTTTCAATTATCTTATACGTTTAATATCTTCTATTCACTTCTATTTTAATTTATGACCTTTTATTTACCTTTTTATTTTAACACAAAAATCATATTTCCTTAATAAATAATGACACCATCCAATTAAAACATTTGACCTTTCAATTATTTTATACATTTAGCACATTCCATTTACCTTTATTTTAATTTATGATATTTTATTTACTTTTTTATTTTTAACATAAAAATTATGTTTTCTTAATAAATAAGGACACATTCCATTTAAATATACAATTAACCATCGTTAGCTTTTTATTTTCTATTTCTTATATTTTTTCTCTAGTTCTCCTCACCTTCTCTATTTCTCCTCCACAAGATCTATCCATGAGAGGAACAACTACAAACCCACTATGCATCAAGTATAAAAATTACTATATCTGTGTGTGTGTATATATATTTATCTTTTTTCACTATTTATTCTCCTCCATCTTTCTAACTTGATAGAAATATAATAAAATTTATATATGATTATATATTAGATTTCTCCATTATTTAATCATATACTTTTATAATGTTAGTATAAATAGAGAATAGAAAATAAAAATACTAATTTAAATCTTCTTTTTATTTGACTTAAATATTAAAATAATTAGGTTGTTTGTTTATGCTATACATTTTATATGAAGGTCAGAAAATAATAAAAAGAATTTTGATTATATTTTATTATTAAAATTATGCCCTAACAAAAAAGATTCGAGAGTAAAAGTTAGAATTGCTTAAAAATAGGAAGTCACTAATACACAAAGAAGGCAAATAAGCATCGAATTTGTTATTGTCGATGAAGAGGTACTTTATTATAATTATTATTATTACATCTATTATATTAAAAAAATATATATGAGTGCTTTAATAATTTTAAAAGTTTAATTCGGGAAATTACATACATTGTATTATTTAGAATAACCTTTCTTATCGATTTAAGGACAAAATAAAAGAACAAAGGATTTACTATATTAAAAACTTTTCCATCATATCTAACAAAGAAAAATATAGAGTTATCAAAAGTGTGGAATACATGATATAATTCAATTTTAATACTGTTTTAAAGATAATGGAAAAAGATGATAATAAGTTTGAGAGATATGTTTTCCAAATCGTCCCTTTGGATAACTACCTGAATTGGATTTGGATGGTTATCACTTAATAGGTAAGTTAAGCAATCATATTTTTTAAAAGAGTGCTTATAATTTATAATTTGTGTATTTTTATTACAAGCTAATAATGTGTTATTCATGAATTAGATTTGATTGGTTGTATTACTTTTATTGGAAATGTTGAGAAGAAAGATGTTAATGGAGTTGCAACAACGTTACTTGACTTGGAATTAATGGGACAAAGGTATATATTTTTATTGTAACTTTCAATAAACTTTTTTAAATAAATACTTTGTAAACTAAAATTATTTGTTTGCTTCTCTTTATAATATTTCAATTTTTGTAGTGGTCAGAAGACAACAGTTACTTTTTGGGGTGATTTGACCACAAAATTTCAAGATCTTAGAAAAGATCGAGGCAACACATTGATGTTGTTATATTAATTTCAATAATCTTGAAGAAGTTTCGAAATAAGTATATATATCTTATTGTCATATAATTAAATTGTTTATATTTCTTACGCTATAATGATTGTAAAGGTTTTCTATTTTTAATTTTTTAATTCATATAAGTAATTTAATAAATATCTTGAAAACAACATAAAATGTATCATAAAACAACTCAAGCATCTCCCTAGTAGTGGCATTATCTATCAAGTTTTAAAAAGTTAAAACTCTTACACTTTAATTTAATATTTATGTGATTTAATTTATATTTTTATATTGAAATAGATATGTTATATCTATCAAGTTTAAAATCTACAAGAATTTATCTCAAAAAAAAATATTTTCCAAATTCATAATTTCAAGAAAGAGAACAGATATTTATCAATATTATTTTAATTTTTGTATAGGTATATATTATTTTATTAATAAATTCATTTTTTTATGTGTAATAATGACAATTCTTTATCTATCATCAAGTCTAAATCTACTATTTACACCTCAGATAACAACCAATATGGACCACCGTGAAGAAATCTATTGCAGAGGTTCTTCAGATTGCTAAGTGCAATGATAGGGAGGTATAATTTTTGAAATATTAAATGATACTGTTAACCGTGCATCGCACGGGCTTAAAACACTAGTATTCATAAAGGTTTAGATTTTCATTGCAAAGACTCATATGTTCAAATCAGCTTAAAGAAAATGAGTATTTCTGGAATTCTATGAATCATACAAATTGTCTTTATTTGATATTATTCATAAAGGAACAACAGTATGCACAATATTTTCCGGTCATTTCAACATTTCCTTCAACTTATTATAAGGAAATAAAGATCTCAATCGTTTCAAAGGTCTTTTTGCACAAGTAACCTTTACAAAGACTAAAATGCAACAGCAACATTAGGGTTGGAAACCTAAAACTTCTCCACCTTGCTCTTTTGTTATTCAATTAAAAGCACTTGGAGAAATGACAGATAATCTTCTTTATATATAGTTGAAAGTTGAGAGTTATTATAGTGCCAAATAATGTTTTATCAGAGTCCTATATTACAATTTATTTATTAATATTACCTTTTTCCCCAAAAAAAAAAAAATATTGCTTTCTATCTTTGAAATGCATTAACTTGAATGAATTTAACACATTTTTTTTATTTGATTCCAAGTATAAAATAAATAAATAAATAAATTGTTAAAATACATTTAATTCAGTATAAACCAGCTAGCATATTTTGACTAATTTTTAAAGATATATTTATTTGAATTATTCAAAATAGTTGAATATTAAATATATTTTGATTAATTCTTAAAGATATATATGGGATTTTGAGCCCACATGAGTAACAACAAACATCAAAGCCAAGAAGTGATTAACTCAAAACCATAGATCTCAAATTGGACGAGTAAGATGAGATGTCATTTTATTCCAATACAACTTCTGATTCTTCATATTTTCAGTATCATATCATTAACTCAGAGGCTGCATGGAGTGAAATAACTGAACTTCTTATCAAGCTTAATGCTTATGTACATGAATCAAAACAAAAGGGTAGAGATGGTGAATCCCAATACAAAAGGAATAGCATTGCTGATTATCTTTGTCACTCTTTTGGTCACCCAAAGAAGAGATAGAAGAACAGTGCAATGATAGATTTGAGCAAAATTTTTGTCTTCATTTTATTCACAAATCTATTATTGTGAAACTACAAAAACAGTGCCGTTATTGTGTGGTTATTCCAGCTCAAATGAGTTCTGCACAGTGCACACCCTTTGACATTGATCAAGGCAGTGTCTTGGAGGCACATACACCCACTAATTTGAGAGAAAAAGAGACCGCAGACTGATTGGGATTGTGTCGAATGCTCAAGGTATAGAACCGCTACTCACACGGGGAAAATTAACTTTAATGCCAAACTTGAAAAATATCATGTTAAATCAATAAAATTAAATTTAATAATTGAAGTTGAAATCCAAATTAGGTAGAAAAATACCTCACACTGTAACCAAAAAATTGAATCGAATAAAATCTTGGTCCGAACAAAATCCTAGATCCAGTCTTCTAGGCTAAATGTATCCTCATAAAACTTTTTGTATAATGGAGATATCATAAGAGTATAATGATACATTAACTCAGAAATCATAACCCTTTTACGGTTATATAGTGATTTTTACCATCCAAATCTATCTATTTAACTTATACAAACTATCCTTAAATCACCATTCAATATTCTTTATTTAATCCATTATAAATAATAAATATCCATTAATGTCTATACATATATTTATTTTTATATATACATTAAACCCAATTTATCAAATTTTTAAACTTAATACATCACTTTCATATTTCATATAGATTTATTTTAAATGATAATATATATTATATAATTATTTTATATATAAATTTAATATTGAATTAATGACCCATCTAGTCATCTAAAGAAACTACAACTTGCATTAGAACCGGAAATGACCACTTACGACGCTTTTTCTCCAAGATTATGACAGGATATATAAGTACCACTTTTCAGTTGCACTCGCGCAACGTAGGCATCTTCCTCCGTATCATTGAAGTGACGCTTAACACCAATTGTCTCTGCTCATCTTATCCCCATCCCCAGCTTCCAAAGCAGAAGCAGGCATAACCACACTGCAGGATTCAGACAAAAGGGAATCTGGTTTGCTGAATATCCATACATTTAGCGACAAATTCGTTACAATCTAAGACAACTTTGTTAGGATTCAGACATACTTGTTTGACCCTGCAGATCCATGGCTGCCAACTTTGGATGCAATCCTATGAGATTGAATTGAGATCAAACCACCCTCCGTAACTCCTGCAGACTTCAAAGATCCATCCAACATCAAAGGTGATTTTTTACCAGACATTCCTGCATGCAAATTCCAGATAAGTATATTTGAACTCTTATTGAAATGCTTGCAGTCTTTTTACGTTCCTCATCATGGGATTTTGAGTTTAACTATCATCAAACCATTAGGTCCAATATGATCAAGAACAAACCTCTAAGCTAAGAACGGTATCAACAAAAAGCCCTGGAGATTAATAGTACTATAGAAATGGGACAGATTCTTTATCTAACATTTTGGTAACAGTAAGTCTAATTAGGCACATAAGGTTGTGTCAACAGCCTTTCACTTATCCCTCACATTTAAGTCTGTTGATCATGATGAATAAAGCTACTTCAGCATATGCAAGAAAACTACGACTCGCTGAACAAGATAATTTAGAACCTTTACCTTGAAAGACTAGCATGAGAAAGAAGAAAACGGTGAAAACCATGGCAAACAAGTTGCTATTTGATGACAACGTTTTAGCTGATTTCATCTTCAATGACTTCATTCTCTCAATCCTCGCACGCTTTAAGATAGCCAGCTCAGTAAATTCCTGAATCAGCTTCAGATCAGCGGCATCCAGTGACGGGCCTCTAGGCGGTCGAGGAGGTTTAGAGTGCTTCTTCTTGCTACTCATCTTTCTATGCTGTTGCTTCACTCCTTTCTTCCCCACAACATTCAAATTCTGCTCCTTCTCTCCCTTCTGCTCTATGGACGACTTATCGTCCACCACTAATTCCAACATATTAGGGCATGGATTCGACTTATATTCACTTTTGTTCAATTCATCAAGGCTCATAACCCCAGTACATAGATTAGCTAGCAATGCCCTCGCTTGTTTGGCTTTTGGGACAGCATCCTTAATTCCCTCGTCATTGGCACCATCAACACTCTCAAGATCAGTCACAAAATCAGTCTCTCCTGGACTTACAACACCCTCCACTAGAATTTCCATTTTTTTTAACCAAAATTTAGTGAGCTATGCCCTCATCTATAAAAACCTTAACTACTCCACTCCTACAATCTTTTCTTTCTTTCTTTTTTTTTTTTTTTTCCTTTTTTTCTGGAACTCAGCCGGTAACACAAAAATCACACATTTATGCAGAAATTGAGTAAACCATCTGACCCCATCAGATAAAACAACAAGAGTTTCATTTTTCCAGTAACAAGAACAAGTATCCTCTTCACTTCCTCCTATTGCCCAAATTCTTCCTTCCTGTCACGCCTCAGATGTCAAACCTGAACAGAATCCTTAACTTATCAGAAAAATTAAACAAATTGCATATGACTATACAGTTTACAAAGGTTAAAATTTCACTAATAATGCAGTACAAAATCTACATTAAAAATTACAAGTTGGAATTCAAAAAGAAAGGATAAAGGAAAAAGATTTGAGCTAAGAAAATTTTAGGCCGAACAAAAGTCAAAAAGCATCAAACAAGCAAGAAATCAATAAAAATCATTCTTCCTGTTACACATCGGATGCCAAAACCTGAACAGAATCCTTAATTAATCAGAAAATTTTAGCAAATCACGTATGATTGTATAGTTAAAAGGTTAAAATTCACTAAATGCAGCATAAAATGTACATTAAAATTTACAAATTGGGAATTCAAGGCAAAACCATTGAGCTAGCAATTTTAGGCAAAAAAAAGTCAAAAGCATCAAAGCTAGCAAGAAAACATTAAAAATCATTCTTCCTATTACAGTCCTCAGATGTCAAAACCTTAACAGAATCCTTGATTTATCAAAAAAATGGGTAAGGGCAAAACCTTTGGGGAATCAAATTTTAGGCAGAACAAAAGTCAAAAAAAGAATAAAAAAACAAGCAAGAAATCATACCATGTAAGAGAAGAACATATGAAAGCAAAGGAAGGAGAAAGGATCGCATAAAGGGAAAGAGAAAGAGCACTCAATCTATTGCATTAGACATTGCGTGACAAAGCTTTTAAAAGTGCACAAATGGGGTTGAGAGAGAGAGAGAGAGAGAGGGAGAGATTCCTTTGGAGGGAAACGAAGAGAAAAGAGGAGAGAGAAAGAAAGAGACAGAACTGCTGATCCGATGCCGACAACAGCATCGAGGGACACAACTGCATAAATGCTCACTATTTTCATTTTTTTTTTAATAAAAGATCTTTCTGGATTTTCACCCTCTCCCTCTCTTCTGTTATAGAGCGAGAATGATGAGAGAGAAAAATGACAGATAAGGATATAGCATGGAAACTACTGAAATCTAAACATCTCTCTCTCTCTCTCTCTGTTTTTGTGATTTTCCTACTGATTTCGTTGGTTCGATAAGTTTTACGGTATTCGGATCAAATCGGAAAAAATCCAACCCCCACAGGGGGGGAAAAGAGGGGGGCCACAACCACAAAGAAAAAAATTTCTTTGGTTTGGGGGAGGAGAAAAAAAAAATATGAGCTTCCTTTTCAACCACAAGCCTTCGTTGGTCCGCCTTTTATCTCTCTTCAATGATCAATATGATAATTAATTTTTAGTTAAAATATTTATTTCAATAAATCAAAATATGTTAATAATTTAATTTAAAATTAATTAAAAATATTATTATGTATCGAATAAAATTTAATTTATTTGATTTGAACAGTTTTACTCGAGTCGAAAATTGTATATTGGCTTATTTACTTTATGAAATCATTATGGACGAGTGAAACACTACAGAGTGGAGTTCAAAGATTTTAAACAGAATCTGTTTATTCAATTAGTTAAAAGATTTTAAATTGGGGGAGTGGGGGTGGGGGACTCACACTCACCAAAAGCAAAGTTGTCTTGAATTATAAAGGAAATACAATAAAGGAAAATGGAGAAGAAATTATTAGCAGACAGTTGATATCTTTCTTTTTGAATGAAATCTCAATTTCGACGACGGTTTCATTAGATATCTTACAACTAGAATCCCTCTTTTTTCCGATCCAGTTCCTCCACCACCACGAACTCCAGTTAAATTCAGGCATGATACACTTTTTAGTTCTTGGGAAAACCCAAGTACTCTCTTTCGGATCCAGGAAACAACTCTTAGAGATCCTTTTTTCCTTTTGGAAGATACAGGAGTGAAACAACCAATCTATTAATAGTGAAAGACCCAAAAGATTCTTCAAATGTACCATTTCTAGGTCTAATGGAATTCATAGGTATAAGAAGAAGCCCTTGATCTAATAGGATAAAATATTAGATCTTTTAATCAATTTTTGAATTTGAAATTTGAAAATAAAAAGATTATATTAGAAGATTCGTCTCCTAACTAGGGTTCTACGAACGTTCAAATCAAAAAAATAAATAAATAGAGATGAGGTTGGGCCAGTCAACTGATTTGGACCCACAAAGGTTCATAAAAATTTCAAGAAAGATTTGGGAAATGGAGGGATGATATGCATGCTCTGTTGGTGGGTTGCTTTATTGGGCCTACCATTTTCACGATGGACCCCCTATTAAAATCTCCTACACCAATTGATGGGCTCACCAAGATCTTCACAATATCATTTTTGGCTTTTCTTCAATTAATTGAATATTTTTCAATATATCGTGGGAAAACTCTGGGTAAAGTTGGGTGTGAAGAAATGGGCTCTATGAGTAAAGCTGTAACAAGTAACAACTTGAATAATTTGGACTAGCAAGGAAATGGAATTTCTTGAATTTTTGTAATAGTTAGTGGTCAAAATTTTCTATTTCTATTGCTAGCACTTCAGAGTGGTTTGTAAATGTAAATTTTTAGATTTTAATTTAAAAAAAAAAAAAGAAATTTCTTCGATTAGATGGTTCGGATTGTAAAGATTTTTTAGATATTATTAGAAAAATATATCTGGGCTTCAAATTTTATTAGCACCCGCGTTATAGGGATTTATAAATAAGGAAAATGTCAACTCTATTTTATCGCACTCTGTTCTTAAAAAAGGAAAAAAAAATTCATAATTTTATGTTTATGATATAATATCAAGCTCTTTTTTTTTTTGTACTTGATCACTCGGTATCTGAAATCATATTCTTAATAATCAGACTTGAGGTACTATTGGCCCCTTTATAGAAGAGAGCTCTCTCAACGTAATTCTTTTCATTCCAAAATTCAAATTCGAGTTTTGATTAAATGAGCTAATGTATTTCCCATCAAGTAAACATCCCTATCCATTAGTTAATATCAAGCTCTCAATCGAAGTACCATGTTAGACCAACGAAATGCAGTGTGCTATTTCTTCCGAATTTGTGATTTTTTAAGACCCGCTAAAAAAAAAAAGACAAAAACAAAAACAAAAAATCCCTGAATTACAAATTGGAATTGTGAACCAGAGAAAGTCATTGACAACATTTCCGTCGGATCTAATATGGACCAATTTAAGGACATAGGCCTATGTTGTGCCTAGATAGCTCTAACGGCGCTAAGCCCAAGCGTGGCCCAGCTGTGGTCCAAGTTAAAATAAGAATCGCTCCGCAAGCTTATGTGGTAGTCCTATCCTACCCTTTCAAGAAAGGAAAATGTTTAGTTCGAAATTAATTTTTGGCGAAATAATTTATGCAATTCGAAAAAAAAAAATCAAAATCCAAAATTGGAAATAGTTTTATAAAATCCTCAAATTATTTTTTTTTAAATAATAAAATTATGATTTTCCCACCAAACAATACATGGATTTTGTCTACTTAGGCACATGACTTTAAAATTGATATCAAAGCTTTCAAAAAGAAGGGCCAGACTTCTCCATCCATGCTTCGGTCAAATATTCAAACACATTAGCATTGATTGATTTAGTAATATACTTCCCTATAATAACTTACTGATTAAAAGCACCAGACCCCACAGAACTTTATGGATATAAGCTCAAAATTGTGCAAAGAATGGCATCTAAAAGTGACGTGTAGGAATTACCAAAAGTGAAGTGTTGTCCACGAGGGACAGTGGTTATAATTCCTATTCCCTAACTCAATGATAGCAAGTTCAAATCTTGATGTTAAAAAAAAAAAAATGAATTACCTAAAGTGTCCTCTCCGGTGCATCCCCTGGAAAGCATATTTTGAAGTTCTACAAGATGTTTCCAATTCAATTCCTAGGTGGTACTCCTTTCAGTGCTCTCCTTATGCATATACATTTTACAGTACATCCATGATGCTACAGATCATTGCTTTAGTCAATTTCACTGCAAAACATTGCGGTTCATCCTCATGTGCCAGTACACATTGGACGACTGTGGTTCCAAAACTGGGGAAAAGTTCATGGCGGGGGTTCTGTATCAGCTTCCTGCAATTTTGTCATTTACTGCACCTATCCCAAATAGGTAGACTTCTTTGTTCCTTCCACAAAGCTCTGTTTTCTTTAGTGTTGTGTTATAGTGTTCTATCAGATTAACAGGAGGAAAAGATGCCATTAAGAACCTATGAACCATTCAAGTAAATATAAGTGACATTAACAAACAGCCTAGTAGTCCATAGAGCAATTCTTGAGCTAGAAAACACCTTAACACCGGCGCGCCTATTCCTCAGGAAACTTATCATTCTGCAGGTTCCCATTACTTGTATGTGCAGATTTTGTCAACCCCCTCCCTTCTCCCATACCCTTTAGTCTTTTCAAATCCATAATCATAGAAGACACTAGCTGGGTCCAAGCACTCATAAATTAACCCCCAGGCCTAATCCTCTCTCACAGACAGGGCCAGGAGGGGAAGTTATCTCAGCATCTGAACTAGTTGGCTGGGTTATGTAACTAGTATTGTGATCTGAGTCTTAACTCATTATCTGTGCTATTATCATGGCAACTAACTTGGTCAACATATCGATCTTTCCATCCATTTTCTTTGTTAAGCTTTTGATATATCTTATTTTCTTAATTAGGGGGTGGGCTTTCCATGCATATATTCTTTTTCCAGGATGAATAAAAGCAGAATTTTTAGCTGTAATTGTCAATATCTAAAACAATGCTGTGTTGTGCCAAATGCCAAGCATTCCATTTTATCCTTTCACTTATATTGTCAGCTGGCTCTTGAAATTTAACATCAGTAAGCTGTTTGCATCTCTGGAAAAATGAAAAAAAAAAAGTATTATTTTAAAAAAAAAAAAAAAAAAAAAAAGAGGAGTTCAGTATTTAATGTGCCTATAATGCGGTCTTATATCTTCCACTTTGCAGTGCATATTGGGACAAAAGACATGGTTGGGGTTCCTATGAAGCATGCTTTATTGCTTTCTATGGCAGTTAATTGTAGCCTGGCATGCTCATGATTTTTTTTTTCTTTTTCCACAGATGAAAACCCTGCCAATCTTGATTCCAAGTACAAAGATTGCCCAAATCACTTGCTGAATCCGTAGAAGCTCTTGAGAAAGATGACATCTTCAAAGATCTCATTGATGAAAAGCTATCGATCACAGTAATAAGGGGTTCGCAAGGTACTTTTCTTCCTTAATCGCACTTAATACCATGCGGTGCTTTAATATCACCTAATCATAAAGGCAATCTCTCCAATATTTCATGCATCATGGATCAAGACAAACCATACTAACCCAAGGGAAAAAAAAAAGTCATGTACTGTTATTCTTGCAGCTAGAAGTGAATCTGGGAGAGTGCAAATAAACTGAAGTATTTAACGTGACTTGTTTTTTTCAGGTTGAAGTCAAATACTACTCTCAAAATGAAGATGCCTTCAAGCAACTCATACACAGATAGAAAAGTTCTCCAAACATTAATCTTGGAATTTCAGATGATCAACTTATTTTAAAAAGAACCTTACTATTTCCAGTATTTTGTTAGATTCACGCAAGGAATAAATTCCAAAAGTTTGAATAAAAATATAATTCATATTTCAAATGTGAGGATTTTACCTCTCCACAAGTATTACTTCTCTACAAGTATAATCTTTTGAAATTTCCATTATTCCATGATGTCACTCTTACCTGAAGATGGTAATAATAGAAGCTTCTTTCAGTTTATTCTTGTAGTTTTCCTTTTAATTTTTCTACTTCCGTACCATTGAAAGAGATTTGTATATTTTGTATTGATGTATAATATTTGGTTTGTAAGAGTTTCATACCTTACATTTCGCCATTGTCATTTGTATAGCCTTAATTTATCGTCTCTGTAAAACTTATGTTTTTGCCTCTCCCCTCTCTCTCTCTCTCTTATAGAGAAGTTACACCAATGGGCAGTCGACCTAATAAATTAATATTAAACCTCTTAATCAAGTTTTAGATTCAAAACTTGAGAATAAAAAATACTACACTGCTAATATCACCCCCTAAATAAGTTCCCTACAAACGCTCAAAACAAATTAATCAGAATATGACTCCAGATATCAGTGATAAATACCAAAAAGAAAAGAGATGACAGGGATACCCAATTTATTTCCACAGAATAGGAAGTTCAAATGGTTTCCAATGGACAAAGGTCAAGCTAAAAAAAGAAGAGTCCTCTAACCAGGGTGGTTCTTACAATTTTACCATGCCCAACTTGAAACAAAACATATAAACAAAAGAGCATAAGGACTAGAACTTGAAAATCGCAGCACCACTAGATGGCTTGGAAGCAAAAACATAGAGCCCAAGTTCAGTTGCCTTGATAACTCCCCTCTCAATTCTGGATTGATAGTATTGGTCCTGCAAAAATAAAATTATCATAGGTTATAATGATGATCAGATTCCATCTTATTTTTAACCTATGAAATAGGTTCCTTTTCCTGCTACGAAAAGCTCACACAGCTGACCTTCAAATTTAAGATGAACTGGGGGACAATATTTTCTTTCACCAAGGCAACTGCACAGCCACCCCATCCCGCACCAGTAAGCCTCGCTCCTAGAGCACCATTATCTCGACAAATCTTAACGAGTTCCTCTAGCTCTGGGCAACTGAGGTCAATGCAAAAAAGAAAAATAGGAAAACAAATTATAATTCGTTCCAATGAGTCAAGCAACCACAAAGGTGGCAAAGAGGACGGAAAAGGTTAAAGTTAGTGCAAGTGGATGACACACCTGCACTCGTATAGGTGACTGCAGCTGTAGTGGCTGTCATTCATAAGGTCTCCGAGTGCCTTCAGCATGTCTTCATCACTGCATAGAATTTCTTACAAGTCAAAATTATGCAAATATGATTCTGCCTTCCCAAACTATACAAATATTTTTTTCCTCTGTGGGTGCTGTGTATCTGCATTGGGGGCCGAGTAAAATCTTATCAATGTAAAGAAATCATACTTTGTGGTAATTGATGCAATTACATACGAAGAAAATGCTTTGATGAAATTTTAGTAGGTTCTTCAGATGAAGCTAAGAATTGCTAGTTTCTGAAGAACAAATCAATCATCAAACTGAGACCCCTCAGAATGAAAAATATTGGCATTCCTTTGACCTAATGGTCAGGAGGTCAGAAGTAGATCAACCTGTGATGGGTAGGTTAGAAGATCATGATATGGACGACATGCATCGAAAGAACCTATAGTAATGCTTGTGGATGTTCAGACTCTTCAGAGACATGTTTTTCTATCACAGGTACACTTGGAGAGATTTCTTGCAGATGTCTAAAATTCTCCTGTAAGTATACATAGAATGCATATATTCATTGTATTATAAATTAAGGCACCTGAAAAACTAGAAAACCAGTGTGCAGAGTTTGCAGAAATAGGAAGTAACAAAATAAAATGCCAAAACAAACAGCAGTTCCATCATAGCTGCCAGGAGACAAATGCCAGCCAGCTCCAAGGCTAAGGACACCAGAAAGGACTAAGTGCCTATTTGGCCTAACTTTTTTGGGTTTAAAGACTGCTTAAAGTTAAAGTTAGGCCAAATGGGTATTTCAAAAGTTGTTTTAAAAAAAGTCAGCATTTTTTTTTAATGAAGAAAACAGAGAAAAAGGAGAAGCATGTGAAAGAAGTCTTTACCTGGCTTTTTTAATATAAATGTCTGTGCCAACAAAATTGCCTCATGATTAATTTTACAATTTCTATTTTGTCAAATATATAAATCTTAAAAAAAAAATAACAATTTCAACATTAATGAAAAATATAAATTGTTAATTTATTATTATTTTTTATGGATTTAGGAAATCTTTCAAAAAAATGTATAAATTTTAAATATTTATAATTTTTGTGAACTCAAAATATTTATGCATAATTTATAAATATTTTAGAATTATTTTTGAAACTATTTACTTTATAAATTACTTATGAAATTTTAATATCAATTATCTTTTACTGTAATTTCACTAAGTTTACAACTTATAAAAAAAAAATTAAATAAAATAGACAAACAGCTTATCATTTAAATTTTCTTATTGTTTACACTCACTTATAAACAAAAAAAAAAAAAAAAAACTTTTAACAGGAAAAAAAGCCCAAAAAGGTCTGGAATTGGTTGCACTTTATCATTTAAACAAGTTAGTAAAGCCAATCAATGAAGCATATGGTGCGGGTCCTCTTGTTTTTGCTTTTGCTTTTGTTTTATTATTTATTTTTTGTAATTTACTCACTAGGGCATTCATCGCAAGATTCACAAATAAGAGACAAAGCAATGATTAATCATGAGAGATTCTTTTTCTCAAATAAGATGACAGAACCACATAAATGATTGAATGTAAGTAGCAACAACTCTTAGATGGTGGAAATACTGTTGAAAATGACAAACCTCAAATCTGATGATACAGTATCCTTGAAAGCATAAACGCGCTTAGCTTCAGAGTAGACATGAGCAGCCCTCTGAAAGTTGATGTTTAATCCAGATGAAAGCAGAATTAGTAATGGCTATATGTTTAACTGAGGCTTTAAACAAAAAAATCTATTCAGATATTAAAGCATACCTGATACAATTTAAAGTGCTTGGCTGCTTTTAGCACAGCCAAAGAAGTAGGGTTATTTTCCAGGACTGATGGCAAACTTTCCTCCATAATTTTCTCAATTTCTTCAGCTGTATATGGCTCTTCATGCAAAAGTTCCTACATGGACATATAGCTATCAAAAAGAGCCATTAACGATCTATGTCATGCAGATCTCAAAACCACCGGGAAAGTTATTATGTTTTCACCCAAACCATTAGACTAGGTCAAAGAAACAAAAGTCTGATATAAAAGAAAATAGTTCCCTTGACAAAAAATTCATTGCCTGAAATTTTTACGATTCAAAAGTTGCCCAAGCATGGAGAGAGAGCAAGATAGAAGGTAGCAGTGATAAATAATATAAAAAAAAAAATAATACCTTAACGGCAACAACAGGATCAGAAGAGCTATGACCATTTGCAAAAGAGACGCACAATCCCTCCACATCAGAAAGAGTTTTCACTTTGGATATAGCCTCTTGTGGCTTCATTCCCAGCTTTATACCCAGCAGAATCTGTAGAATATTATCAGATTGTAAGTAGAAAAATAACACATCAAACTACTAATAAGTATTATTCCTCCTGTTTTAAATGTTCATTCCATGACAGGAATATTGCAGATTCTTGCCTCAACAACTTTGGAAGATTTAGATATCTCTTTAGGACAGGTATCTAAAGAAGTAAAAATAAATAAATAAATAAAAGGATAGCTTTGACAGTGGACTTGAAACAAACTACAATTCTAAAGATTATTGTCCTCTTCCATTTTATCGAGTTGTTTGGAATAACTATAAGCACTAACATTTCTCAAATAGCAAAACAGAAGAGGGTCCAGGCTCTGGGCCTTGATATGATAGAGTTGACACCGTATGAACGAAAACAATGGTATTTGCAAAGAAACTTACCATCCTATTCTTTGAAAATAATACAGGAAAGTTGATGCTATAAAAGGATGGAAAATCAGTAAACCAGTGTCATCAACCCTAGTAGAAGAACTAAGACAATAGAAAGGAATAAAAAAGTCGAAGAGATTTCGTGGTCATTTGAGTTAATTCAACGCAGCTCCAAATTTACAAAGGTATCCAGAGATCGTGTCTGAGATTAAGAGAAAGATGGCATAGACATCATTTCTAGCATTCTGGAAGCCCCAAAATAAACTTAAGATGATGAGACTTTAAACATAAATTTTTAAATGTACGTATTCTGAAATCCTTTTTTCCAGTAACAGCTTAGATGATAGATACATTCAATGGATATTGTTGGAAGAATGCAAAGCTGAATCATGATCAAGAGGCTTACAGCAGCAAGCCGACACTCAACGACTCGGTTATTGTAATTCGTTGCAGCCGTGACAGCTTTCTGGGATTCTGCCAATGAGTGTGCTATCACAAAGGATCCACCAGCAGGAAGTTGAACATCAGTTGCACGGATGGGGTTGAAATCAATAAGTTCCGCAAATCCAGTTTTGGCCATGACAGATATTGCCTGTCAGTTGGAAATACATACTAAAAGTTCAGTACTTCTTGTAGATAACAATGTCCACAACAAAATCTATATACCAAGGGAAACGAAATAATCACAAAAGGCTCAAAATACAAGTCAAGATGGTTTTGCTAATGTCCTTGATTGTATGCAACAGATGTCATGGGAGATGCCCAAAAAAAAAGTCATGTCCAGACAGGTCATAAAAATCTCAGCCTCTTCTGGTCACAAACCAAATTCATCATGAGACAAATGAATTAAATTTCAATAAAATAATGTTCTATCATCAAAAGCATAATAATCACCTTAAAGCACTACCTAAAATCTATTATACCAATGAAGTCCAATAGTTTAAGTAGGGAGGGTGACAAAACACCTTGCTCGTTTACTCCACATGAATTAGTCTATCCTTTATATACCAAGGTTAACATTGTTTCCACCTGCTCGCACGGCACTTTCCTGGAGCTTGGAAAGGATTCATACCAGGGCAATTATAGGTCATCAATGGACATAATTAAACCAAGTTAAGTCTTAAAGATCACATTTTTTCTTTTTTATTCATAGTATGGTTCAGCCTCAACATAATGGACAATGCAACAAGCAACATGTCTCCTAGAGTAAACTACAAAATGGGTTTATATGCCACTTTATAACCCAAGTGAAGTTCTGAAATGACAGAACACAACACTTCAAAAACCTGCTCCCAATATGCAGAGCAGAGGCTGTTGGGAAAGTGGGTCAGGTCAGGAAAGCAAAGAATCTCTAGTCTCAATGCATGTCTACTTTAACATATGTAGCTAAATCAAATGATCCAGAGAAGCATGATGCAGCAAGTTAGGATGCATTTTTCATATGTTTTAAAATCATAGCTCAAAAATATTAACATATATATCAGAATTAACAGAGGCAGGAAATTAAAGTTTGAAAGTTATTGAATGAAAGAGAAAAAAATGCATTACCTGGTCCATTCCACCTGATTGCGTTCCAATATGGCGCTCGCATTCACAAGTAAGTTGGGCGAGTTCTTTCTGTAAAATAAGCACACATTTTAATTAGGCCCGAAAGGGGAAAGCTTAAAGAAGAAGAAAAAGAAGAAAAGGTTGAAGAAATAACTGCTCTAAGGCTAAAATTAAGTTTGTAATCTAATATGTTAGTACTGATGTCAATAAAATACCCTTGAATGCAATACAGACAATTAAGAAAAAACTGCAATTATCACCCTCCATTCTACACAAAGGAAATTAAGGACTAATACACAATAGACATAAGGTCGAAGAAATAACTGCTCTAAGGCTGAAATTAAGTTTGTAATCAGATATGTTAGTACTGATGTAAATAAATACCCTTGAATGCCATACAGAAAATTAAGAAAAAACTGCAATTATCACCCTAAATTCTACATAAACTAAATTAAGGACAAATAGACAATAGACATAATAATTGATTTACAGTAGGCAGACAGAAATTTTTTATACACAAAAGGGTGGCAAAGAGCAACTACTGAAATAGAGAAGTCTGGGCACATAGAAGAACTGTTTGATGGGCAATACTCCTGCACAACTCTCTTAGCATTGCAGAGTGGGGTTAATCAAACAAAGAGTACAAGACTCACATTACATATAACTTGTTACAATAAAGAAAAAACACTTCCACCAGGCTGGCCAACATCAAAAAGATATCAAACATAAAAGAACAAAAATTGCAAGGATCCAAGCCAACAAAAAAATTTACAAAACATCATTACTTTTCCTGGATTGCAATAATATTGGTTGATATGTAATTGTAGTGAACATTTAGAACATACAGCGATAGACAGGACAAAAAAATATTCCTCATCATTGAATCTGCTCTGCCCAGAGTTCAGAAGGAAAAGGGGTGCACAAATGGTTCTAATTCAGAGGAACAGATAAACATTGTTGAATTTTGCAAAATTGCCGCTATTTGAAATTAAACTAGAACATGTACAGCCAACAAGAAGAACCAATACAAACATAAAGATCACACATATTGATGTTTCGAATTCTGTAAGAGATAGTCTTCCTTTGTAGTAACATGCCTCGTAAATAAGCTCTCTGCCACCTATGCAAGTCCAATAAGATTCATCCGTAAGGGAGAAAAAGGCTAGTAATGCTGTTTAAACAATGAGATACTAGGAGGAAATTTAGAACAATGAACAGTTGAATACTTGGCCTTTATGCTTGAAATAACAATAGTGGCTGAAGAAGAAACAGGAACAGTGAGTAGCAACATCAAAGTAAGAAAAAGCAGAAGAATGGAAGAGGAGACACAAAAATACTACACCCAACGGCATTGGTGCCTAAAAATATACAAACATCATAAATCAACAATCTGTTGTATTCTGTCTCAAAAGTTAGTTTCATAAGTACATCACCAAGTTTGTATTTAAAGTCTAGTATAACAGCCTCTACACTAGCACATATCAATCAGTACAATGCATCCATACAGGAAGGGGGCTAACAATGTTGTACCTTAGGGAAGTTAAGGCCAAAAACAGCCATTATAGCAATTGTAGCAGAACAAACAAATGCTGCAGAGCTTGATAGTCCAGAACCTAGATCAGAAAACACGTGGAACACGCTTCTGTCAATAACGAGGCAAAAAGATCTTTTACAGAATTTCTAACAATAAAATATTCAACAATGTAAAAAAGTCATTTTGAAGACACCTGTAGGAACAGTTCCATCAACAATAACATCAAGCCCAACAGGTTCACCTACATCAACACCTTTTGAGTTGACAAATTCATAGAACCCTTTGTACCTGCAAAGGACACAATATCAATTGTCTTGTGTAATTTTCAAGAAATAGCTTCAATCACATGACAATTATCAGGAGTACCAACAGAAGGGAGGGGGAAAAAAAGTAATCAAAAGTTCTTCCGCAAAATTCTACTTTCTCGATCTGAAATTCTATTGGGAATAATTACCCTAGAACATTTTAGCATGATAATTTTTGGTGCTTTAGCAGTTGAAAAGATTGTATGGTTTTTTTTGCAGTTGTAGCCAAAAGTATGGTTTTTTATGCAGTTGTAGCCAAAAGTAAACTGCAGAACGTCATTAGTCAGTAACATGAAGCCTACCATACATTTTCTGCATAATTTCAATAACTTGTACATTTTTATTCTCTGGCAATACTCCATCATCGATTTTACACTGACCAATTATCAACCATAATGAAATATAGAAGCCCCAAACTACCAATGACAAAGACTATTTCACTGGTAAGCATTAATGATCCAATTCCAGAAATAGATCAAAAGAAAGAATAATTGACTCACGCGCAAATAAAGTAATGTCCCCATTTGTGATTCTTTACATCAACTTCCTGCACAGTCAACAAAGTGAAGTTTTTAAGCATAATACAAAAGCAATTTACCATTGTGCAAGCACAAAAGCATGTGAAAGCTGCACACTATTGCTGCATCATGTACATCCACAATGTGAGGCAAATATGACAGCTTTTATGGTATTTGATTTAGAATTGAAGAAAACATGACACCAAATGAATCATGAACTAAATGGACCAAATCCTTTGTGGCAAGCCATATTAGCATGCTTTGACCACCACCTACCAACCCTAAAAATATAATCTCCAATGCATATTGTATTTCGTCCCACTTTCTGACTTTGCCCCTCCCAACAACTGATAAACTTTGATATTTCAAACGTGAAATTCTTGATTATAATCCCCAATTAGCATAACCCAAAAATAAAAAATAAGAAAGTACTAGTGAATTTATTAGAACTCTTCTATGCAGGGGAACCAGTTTGAAGAATTAAAGCCATCTACATTATTCGGAGTGTTTCAAACTAGTTCATGCATCCGAACCCACTATTTCCATTACTTAGTCTACTCACTAAAACCCAAAAACCTAAATTTCAAGTATCCAATAAAGCAATTAATGCTCAAACATGTAAGTCCCCTAAAATACAAGAAAAAGAAAAAACGAATTCTTCAACAATTTAAATTAAGGGAATAATATAATACGAAAAATACCAAGAAAAAAATACCTGAGTAGGATCAGCAGGATATGTACACATGGTGTACTTATCATTGACATTCCCAATTCTAAGTTCCTTCGGAGACTCCGACGAATCATGCTTCCTAATCGCAATTATCGTATCTTGCCTAATCGCCATCGGCAACACCGAATACCCCTCATAATCAATGTGTTCTCCAATTAAATTCACTCTTCCTGTATTTAAACAATTCCCTTAGAGAGAGAATGATGGGGCGAAGAGACAAGAGAAAAGAGAAAAAAGAGATTCCATCAAGAGAGAGAGAGAGAGAGAGACCTGGAGATCGAGCGAAAACTTCAGGTTCGTGACTGAAAAATTCAAGAAACTTCGACTTGACATGATCGAATCGAAGCTGAGCCTCTTCGAGTTGCGATCCATCTCCATACACAGATTCCAGGGAAGAGAATACAGGAACCGGAAGCTCTTCGTGTCTCGCCATTGTTCTCTCTCCCTCTCTCTCTCTATGAATTGAATTTTGACAAGCAAAAAAAAAAACACAAAATCGAAACCGGGGATGATTACACTTTGATTCTCTGTTCCCCGGAGTTCTATATATATTCAGAATTTTGAAGACTCCGAAGACAGTCCTGGATAAAACAAACTTTAATTAGGGTGACTAAGTTTCAATTAAATTATAATTAGAAAAATTGTTAGGATTTTGATTTTTTTCGGCCAGAATGTCGCGGTGCCACACAAGGGTAGAATCACGTGGACCCAGCTTCCCTATCCATCCTTCATTTTTTTTAATCGTTATTTTATAAATAATATAAAATTAGTATTAGTCCAAACTCATTCTCCTTAAAGAAAGTCATTCAAATTTTATGTACAAAAAAGATAGGTATAAAAGAGTCATGTTTCTTAATAAATCAACTCATCTCAATCATCCATCATGATTATCGAATATCAATAATTATAATTAAAAATATAAATAAATAAAATAAAATTAATTTATACAATAAGCAGTGATTCCCCATTATTTATAATTTTTTTCCGGTCCATTATTAAATTTTTTAATTTTCATCAGCAGTATCAGTAGTCATATTCTAACTAATCTAATTCGAACATTTACAGAAATCCTATTTAGGGAATAGCTCTCCCAATTAACTTTTTTCATTTTGAATTTAAGAATTAATTAAGGAATTTAACATCTCGCCCCAATAAATTGATTGTTCGTTGATCGAGTTCTTTATTAATGAGATTTAATTATGTTTTAAGGAGATTTTATATAATTTTTGATTCTAAAATAAGGGGTGATTGTTATTACTATCTCTAAAAGGATGATGATTAGTATGATTGGGTAATAGCCTCTAATTTCACCCCTTTTGACTTCCCTAAAATTGCCAACTTGCTAGCTTAGGAATATAAACTTTACCAATTATTTTCTTTCTTAAGGTAGACAACCCCATCCATTTTTAGCAATATAATCCCACACCCTCATTTTAATTACCTTAATTGTTCAATAATTAGAAAATTTTATCATCTCTGTTGATGTTCATGATTAATTATTGAATTTAACCGAGCGATCTTAATAATTTGAATTTTTATAAATAATTAAAAATAATTGAGTCATGCAATAAGATAACTTTTGATCGACCCATTGCTCATTTCATTTGGAGTTTTTATCGGATAAATTAACTGAAATTGATACATGACTTAAATCCTTATTCATGACTAAAAAAAATAATATTATTTTTTTTCCATTATTCAATATTCATGACAAAAAAAATAATGTAGAAAAGCAAGTTTGCAGAGCATGCCACTTCCCCCCCCCCCCCCAAAAAAAAAAAAAAGCTTTGAAAGTAAAGACACTCTGAAAAGGAGCTTAATTGATTTAAATTTGCCAGCTCTTTATATTCCTTACGGAATGTCTTTCAGAAGTTCAGAAAGGCTTGCCTATTTTTTGTAAGGAAAAATCTTTCGGAATTATTAAATTCCCCACACTCATTTGAAGAAGCCAAAACAAACAACACATCACATGTGGTCCTTTTGCCATTCATACAACCTTGGGAATATTTTAAGGTGTAGTGGTGGACCAAAATCAAGCACGATCGAGGTGATTCTTTGTCCTGGGGCTTCTCTCTCTCTCTTTTTATATCAAGATTTAAATATAAAATTATAAAAAAATATTATAATTACTAAATTATCTTCTTAAAAATTTAGAGATAAAACAATAATATTCGTTGGATATTGATTTAATAATTATAAATATTATTAGTATCGTGGACTAACAGGTACGTTTATAGGCCTTCGCTGCAAATGATTTGGACATATACAATAAAAATCTATGGATGCACCTGTTAGGAATATAAAGAACTTAAATATTGAAAAATTAATAAAACATAGAGATAAATCATTAAAAACTTAGATGCAATGCATTCGTAAGGATATGATAGTGATTGATTTAATTGAGAATATGGTTTTAGATAAGAATGAGTGGCGTAGGAGAATCCGCATAAACTAAATCTCTCATTCTTTTTTTTTTTTCGATTTCATTATTTCTCTCATATGACCGATCCCAAATTTGGGACAGAAGGTATAGGTTGTTGTTGTTGTTATTAGTATCGTGGACTGTAAATTCTTTTCTTAGCCTCTATTTGGTAGAATTTTTTTTTCTTTAAAAAAAGAAAGGAAAATGAGGGGACTCTTCAATTCCATTATCACTCAAAGAAATAAGTCTTTTTTGGATCTAAAACAAGGGGAAATGAAATATATATATATATACTATTACATACGTGGACACGACACGCCGCTAATGAGCCTTAACTCAAATAGTACCTCCTTCTCTCCCTGTAAAAAACTCGGGTTCAATTTCATTATATGCACAAAAAATAAAAAAAAATGGATACATATTACCATCTAAAATAAGGTTTCGTGGCTTTAGCTAAAAGTAAATAAAAAAGAAGTTAAATGAAAATGGAAGTTCTCATCTCTCTTTCTAAATCTTCTTATTAATGTTGATTGGGGATGGGGAGAGTTCTGGAAGATGAAGAAGAGAGAGACCTAGGCTAGTTTTGGTAGGGTTAGCCCTCTATAATTAAGCTAAAAGATTGTGTATAATGAATTAGAGGAAACTCTAATACAAAATAGAAATAAGTTGAGAAAAATTAGGATTTCTCAAATATCACATTTGAGTTAATGGCTTAATGTATATTTTTGTGTTAGGAGAGTTGAGCCTGAGCGGGTGGGGTTAGAGCCCTGAGGGCTGGTTTGTTTTCCTTGTTTCTTTTCTTCTACTTGTTATCAAAATAATAATAATAATAATAATAATAATAATAGAATGACATTAAATGGTCTTCATTTATAATAACACAAATCAATTAATTTTGAATAAAGGGTTAAATAAAAATTGAAAAGGGACTAAATGAAATGAGTCTTAAGAGAATCCCTTGTCTATATGAGTCCTGATTGATTCTTATTTGGCTAGATTTAAATAAGTCCGAATTGGAGGCTTTTACTAACAAATAGTTGACCTAATGGGAAGGATAATAGATTTCTTGATTAAGATCAAACTTGGATTCAAATATTGAAAATGAAAAAAAACTACATTAGAAGAGCTCTTTCTCTTAAAGAGGGTCTGAGAGTAAGTCGAGTCAGATTAGTCGAAACATAACTCTAAATATCGATTGATAAAACACAAGAAGGAATTGGAGCCATTTGATCGCGGGACAAGTTTGCTCAAGCAATTCATAGCCTAATCCAAGATTTAATCCAATCATGACGATGAACCTATCAATGGTTGAACCTGAAAGAATATTTCATGGGATGGTCTTGATTTTATCCAATCACTAAACTTGGGTCCACCAAGTTTAATGTAATTTTTTCGGCTTCTTTCCAAGTTTTTTTGGGCTTGGGCAGGTGGTTAAGGAGCTGTGGTAAAGCCCAAGGTGAACCCAATGATCAAGTTTAGGAACTAGTAAAAACAACATGGGCTTTCTTCTAGTCTGGTTCCTAAACCACCTGGCCATAAACTTGATCAAGTCAAATGGGGCTCGGCGCGACGCCCGAAAGATTGAACGACGAACTTTTAGGCTGGCGACAAAATGGAAACCCCGTTTTGAGTTCAGTCACAGGGGAATGAAATTCCTATTTTGGTTGGGTCAAATGACAAATATGCCCTCGTTTCTGAAAAAGTGGAAACCGCATCTCTCCCACCGGAAGATGTCATGAACGGCGGCAACGTGAAACTCCCCTCTCTCTCGCTCTCTCTCTCCCCGACATTATATCAAATAATGCGAATACCTGATCAAGAGTGATTGCAACAACTTTTGCCCCACTTGGCAGCTCCTTCTTCCGTAATCTAACCTGAAATCAGCAGAATCCCAAAATCTCACCACTAAGCAAGTTGACAGGCTTAGCGCCAAGAGAATTAAAGATGAAGAACAAGAAAAATTATACAGTCAGAGCTGTGATGTGATACTACCATTGCTTTGAAGGGGACGCAAATTCAAAGAATTCGTTCCTCTTACAAAATTCGTCTCAAAAGATTAATCAATTTACATAAAACAAAGATCAATCGATAAACTAAAGGCGGATTAGGGCAAAATTTGAAGATATCAAGAATTCAAGATTTCCGGACCTGAGAATAGAGATTCGACAGAGTCACTGGAAGTCGAGTTTCTCCGCGGACAGACAGACGAGAGAGAGAAAGTCTTATTGCGTTGAGCGAGAAACCGAGGATCGAAGGCCGAATGAGAAGGTAAAAGAGGCATTCACTGTCGCTAGACTCCATATGGGAGGCGAAGATGTCCCAGCACTGCGAAGAAGGAGACGGCATGACGGAGAGAGGGGAGATAACCTGAGCGAGAAAAGCTTCAACATCCGCGTGCGGAAACAGAGCAAGCCTGATCGGAACTGAGAGCGACATCGAAGACGTGCTTCAGCTGTGATATCTCTTGCGTGAGCGAAGCAAACGAAGCCGTATCGCTGCTCTGAGTCTGAGGCGGTGGAAATCGGTTCTATACGAGTTTGAGAATTCTGCGCCAAGACGAGGACGATACTCATAAGAGGTGGTCAGAAGGTGCCGAAGGCAAAAGGTTTTTTCTCGATTGGTGATATGACATTGTGATAAAGCATTACCCCAAAATTAGATACTAACCACTAGTTTCTCTCCTAAATGTTTAATTACATAATTAATTAATTTTTTTTTTATTACATGGGGTTAATTACATAATTAATTATAATTACATTTGAAGTGACTGTATAGTTTGAAAACAAAAGAAAACAATAAATACCAATCAATGCTTATAAGTAATCTCCTAGGGTGATGATAATTAAACACAAATTCATCGCGATCATTGCCTACCATCATGTGTTGATCATTTAAGTCGTGAAAATGGACGGTCAGGATTCGTTACACATCTGGAACACGATAAGCCACGCAAGACACCGCTTCATCAGATCACACCCTTTCAGCGGGAAAAGAAAAGGCACATCAACTGTACTCGGCACCAAAACGAGCACACGCACCCTTGTCAATAACCGTCAACCCCAAAAGAGAGCTTGCCTAATAAAAAATGGCGATCCATACGCGGAAACTCACATCTCAGTCGAGAAACCACCGTCTCTTTGCTGGGGATTTCTTCGGCACTCCGATCACCACCACCGTCACTGCCACTCCCTCCGTTGTCCGCAAGTGGCTCTCCGCCACTCTCTACGCCTGCCGCTTCCACTGCCACCACCTCATTATCAGCCTCGGTGTCCAGTGGCTTCCTGGCGGCAGCGACCAACCGGCTGCTACCGTCCAACTCTGCATCGGCCGCCGTTGCCTCATTTTTCAACCTTGTAACGCTGATTACGTTCCCCGTCGCCTCCGTCGTGTTCTCGCCGATCCGGACATCACCTTCGTCGGAATCTGGAATCAGAACGACGCCGGTAACAAAAATCAACCACTGCTTTCTCCGCTTCACAATGTTGCGATTTTCAGGGGGAGAATAAATTTGGTAGTTTTTTCCGTTAAATTTGAAAATATTTATTTTATTTATTTTTCCGATATTATAAATATTTTTTTGAAATTTATCAGAGGAAAAAATTCTGGTAAAAATTTCATGCGTTTAAGTGGTGTAAACAAATTAAATGAGTTTTGATCTTATCAAGTTATGAAAAATTAATGATTAGGGTTTGTATGGTCCATAAGTATTACCAACTTAAGTCATGAAAACTTGAAAATTTAATTTTCGTAGCAGTTATGAGGAAATTTTGTGATGCAAGGCAAATTATTGAATAATGCTGGAAACCAAATGAATCAAACCTCAAATTAAACAAATTTTAAGTAACATTTTTTTTTTCTTTTGCAATTTTTGATATTTGCAGAGAAGCTCTTGAAGTCGAAGCATAAGTTGTCTATGTCAAAACGTCCGATTGATCTTCGATATTATGTAGAGACGGAAAATGGAGAGAGTCTTAGGAAGGAATCAATTGAGACTATAGTGAGAGAAGTTCTTGGATTCGAAGGAGTGCGTGTTGAGAGATCCATCAGTACTAGTGATTGGGAGGCTGAGGTTCTTCAAGTTTCTCAGATTCAGCAAGCTTGTGTTGATTCCTATGTCTCTTTCATGATTGGGAAAGAACTGGATGCCTATAAATTTTCAAGATAAGTGACTTCTTCAATTTTAAGGAGTTTCTTTGCATACATGGGTTCTTTAGTTTGGTCCTTTTTGTAAGAGCCCCAGATCGAAATCTGAATTTCTTAGGTTAAAATAGGTAGATTGTTACAAGCTTTTTGATTCATAAGGTGAAATGAGATGTGCTGGAGTTTTACTTGTTGACCAAGAATTGGAGTACATGAATATTACTATGACTATGTCAGTTGACTAGGCAAATGTTAAAAGTTTAACCAAAGTTTTCTATTTTTGGTGAAATATTTTTGAAGGATTTTAACTTATGCAGATTGTGAATCAAGCATTATTATGTACAATAGAGTTTATAATCGTTAGGTCTTCATCTGACGGTCATTATTTATCGATTCATGCATTAGTAACAGTAAAATACTCCGTGATCACAAATCTCATGAAAGTTGCAACATGAGCTGTTCATTTCTAAAAGCATTGTTTGGTCGTCCTTTTTGGGAAAATGTTGTTTGGTCAGCCATTGATGGGTAAGGATTTGCCATTTTCTAATTTGGGCCTTTGCTCTTCATTAGCCTCAAAGGTACCGACTTTGGTATGGTTGCACATTTTTCGGGAATTAAGGGATTAAGGAGTTTTCTAATGATATTAATGGAATTTAGAGAACTTAATTACAATATTAGCAGAACTTTAATGCCGTTGGAATTAAGGGGTTTTTCTAATAATGCCTGCGTTAAACCGGTGCTTACCAAGTCTTGCGAATATGCATCTAGTGAGAATAATATATGTGAAAGACCCACATTTGATTACATAATAGAAGATTTAGAAGAGGTCCTCAAACATGTGTTCACATTCACACAAATTAGGACAAGTAAACTTATTACAGATTTAGCCCAATGAGAACACCAACTAGAAGAATGAGAACTAGTTGGAGGAGTGCGTAATCATCAACTTGAATGCTTCTGGTTCCCAGTTCTGGGCATCTGTTGGCACTGTTCGAGTCATTTGATTGCTGCACCAAGAGGGGAAATTGAGTGGTGCAAAGATGTTATGGATATGTATTAAGTTATTCACCAAACTCACCGTTCTAACTTGATTAATGGCAGTAGTGTTTGTCATCATCTTCCTTAGTTTCTCCTCGAAGTCAGCAACTGTTTGTCTGAAATCCTCCGTTTCCTTTTCTCTTTTCCTCAGAAACTCCTTTATAATGCAAGAGGAGGAATTAGTAGTCATTTTTGAGTCATTTCAAGACAAAATCCTGACTCTTAGGTTAAAAACATAATTATCCTTAAGTGATTTCTAAATTATTTCTGGTCAACACTGTGTAATTGAATATATAGTATATTCTCACTGTATTACTACTTTTATACGATTTTTCATACTAAAAGAATTTGGTGGCGCCGATAAGATTTTTTAAATCCGTTGACCAGAAATAATTTAAAAGTCAACCCAAAATATATATTTTTTATGCTTTTAACTCGACAACAAGGATTTTGCTTAAATTTTAGTTTATTCATCTTTAAAAAAAATAAAAATAAAAAATCAACTCACTCTGAAATTAGCTTCTAAACTCAGAATTCTATCTTTTAATTCGTTAAAATCTTTCATTTTAACTGCATCTGCAACTTGTTTGCCGCGATCCATCTGCTCTTTTATCAATCGAAGGTTAAATGGAAATATAGAAAAATTGGTGAAGATTGTGAACCTTTTGATCATATAACTTACTCATACATTTGATTTTGAATCTCTTTTGGCCATGGATGCCTCTAGTTTGGAAATTTTCAGCTTCAAGTCTCTGACTTCATTTTCCAGGGCTGATTGCTTCTTGTGGCTCTCAGTAGCTGCCTCAAGCTCCATTCCCCTCTGTTCAACAGACTAGTTTGGAGCAAACCAACCCAGTTAATATTCAACTTTTCGTTGTACAACACAAAATAATTAGACTAAACTTTTTCTTCGACAAAACTTATACCAAAATTATGTACCTTATTATAGTAGTCCTCGAGCAGCGGCTCGCCCTCCGGTTGAAGTTGCCGGAAAGGGAGTGAAAAGGGCAGTGATGGTTGCAGATTCCGGCCAACGGTTGAATGCCTATTACCCATGATTTAGAGTAGATAGAACCATGGAAACTTCGATTCTTTATGAGTTTGGGAGACTCCTATTTATATATTCCTTTGCGCATTCTCTTTTTTTTTTTGGGGCGTTCACTTGCAATTTCACAACGTTTGACTTTTTGGACAAAAAGAGGTTATCTGGGCAAGTTCCATAGTTGAAAAGGGGGATTAATGTACACGGATCCGCGTCTTCTCCCCCCAGCTTTGGTCTCTCCTTCGATGTCAATGTCATTTCTCTACCAACGACTTCGATTTAATATTTTTATATTTAATATTTTAACTTAAGTTGAAACAAAACTCTAATTAAACATATTAAAATAAAATTTACAATAAATTCATTAAAAACACTGAGAAAGCAAAAAATTGTGAGACCGGAAAAAACTGATGTTTTTTGTGCGTGTGTGTGCATGCATGCTTAGAGCTAACCAGAAAGAAATCATACAAAAAATAAAAATAATAAAAATAAATGCTATAAATATAGGAATCAATCCCAAATTAATACACAAAAATTAAATATTCATCCAAAAATTCTTATATTTCAATAGCAAGATTGTCGTATTACGTTCTTCTTATTCATATGATTTTATATTTACCAACGATTTATATGTTTAGCAGTAGAATATTAATTTTTTTTAATCAAAATCTCAACTACGAGTTAAGTATTAGGAGAGTCATTCTCTAATTGAGTTTCATAATTTTTCAAATCAAATTAATCGAGTTTTTAGATGTATATGTTCAACTAAAAAAATAAATATCAAAACCTAAACCCCTCCATTTAAGCGAAATAGAAACGCAAATACAAAAACGTAGTTCCCATTCACAAATTACTTTTAACCAGTGAAAACAAAGTTTTAAAATATGTAAATTAAAAGTGTTGATTAATACAACAAGCGATAGGAAATTTTAAGTGCATTTAAAATATAAAAAGAAAAATGAAAATGATGCATTTTATTCTCCTCTTACCATTGATTAACTATCAATAGATGATTAATAGGTTTTTCTCTAATAAGTAGATAGTGATAAAAATTGTTATTGATGATATTACAAATATATATATTTTTTCTCATTAACACCAAGGGCAAAGAGGAACTAAACATATCACTGATAGTTATAAGATCTATTTATATTTCATTCAACTAAATAATTAATTATAATCTAAAATATTAACAAATACAAAAAAAAATTATAAGATATTGATCGAGAAAAAGGAAAAGAAAAATGATGTTGGCTCTTAAAGCAATGTTGGGGATTGAAACCACAAAAATGACATTGTAAATCATTCTGATGGGACCCGCTTCATAAAGCTTACTAGATAGAATGGGTCTCGTTCAATAGTAGCGTAAGGCTCGTAATCCAATATATTCAATCCACTTACACGTAAATGGATCTATGTCGTCCCGTTCTACCGATAGGATCTATCTTCTTGAATGAGTTTCAGTCGTCCTGACCATTCCAAGGGGTTTAACTCCGTAAAATCCTACTCACTAGTCGTTCGACTCCCGATGAAATTCATATGCTCCAATTTACAAGAGTATTCGGTAGAACCGAATGCTACACTTCTCTCTCACCTGACTGATGGCTAATGAATACCAAAAGAATCGAATGATTCTACTCCCAATCAGTAATACTCAACCGACCTTTGCCCTGATTGAATTTCTTATTTCGGCACGAAACGTATCTCCCGCATTAGAAAGAAAATTTTGAGAATTTAATCGATAAGAGAAAAAATCTTTCCTTATAATTCAACTTCTTAAATGATAACAATATTTTTGACAATTAAGATCCGGAACCCTCAGACTGTTCCATAAGGAAATTAGGGTTACAACGCCTCACGATGACATGAATTTAAGAGGGACGCTATATAAAGCTCTCGATACTTCAAACCAGAGAACTCCTCTAACTTAATACAAAACACACAAAGGTTACAAGAAAATCCTTCATCCATTCTTCTCAATCTATTTATCTTTTTGAAAATCACTCTTTCTGACTTGAGTGTCGATGTAACACCGACCCTCGATATATCCTATGGTGTATTTAAAATTCATATATATATATATATGATGTTTTAGACGACTACATTCATGAATTTTTAATAAGAAATTTTTTTCGATAAAACGACCCCAGCGAATTTTTACCATGATTATCGGCAAAAGGTAAATATTTTCGAAAATAACCAACAAATGGTCCTATGATGATAATAAGGGATTGGGAGAATGTAGGATTTTTTTTTTTTTTAAATTTGATGAATATAAATTTCTATGGTTAAATCGGTAAAACCCTAAAAATTTACCAGTAAAATGCAAATCGCGTCAATTTTGACTCAAAGAGACTCAATAACCTTAATTTCACATTAAATAAATTTAATTAGGTATAATATGAAATTTTGGATCTAATGTGTAACTATAAAAATTTTTAGAGGTCAAATTTAAATTTTTATAAGTTAAAAGACTTGTTAGCAATTAATAAAAACTTAAATGAAATGTGACAAGTGTATTCTATTAAAACAATGAATTAGAAAAGTGTGAGAGTGAGGAGAAATGACACTCCTAATGTCATTAATGCTTTGAGCAGTAGAGCCTCTCGACATGTCATTTACGGAAGCTTTCCTGTGTGCAAAGACGATTCGAAAAAAGAAAGAATGAACGCGAGATAGTAAAAACATCAAACCTTCTCCCATGAAAGTATTTATAAGGATCATTAGAGACAGTTCACGGAAACCGAAAGGATACTCATTGCACTAAAAGTTTGATATCTTTTCAGAAAAATCATTACCCATGGCCCATTTCTCATGAAATGATACCACGAGTTAGGGGCAATTGATGAGACTCGCTTTATAAAACTTACTACATAGATTGGGCCTCGTTCAACAACGGCGTAAAGCCCGCAATTCAATATGTTCAATCCACTCATATGTAAATGAGTTTTTTGTCATCCCATTTTATCGATGAGATTTTTCTCCCCGAACGGGTTTCAATCGCCCCGACCATTCAAAGGGGTTTAACCCCGTGGAATCCTACTCACTAGTCGTTCGACTCCTGATGAGATTTATATGGTCCAATCTACAAGAGCATTCGGTAGAACCGAATACTGCTCTTCTCTCTCACCCGACCAATGGTTAATGAATACCAAAGGAATCGAATGATTTTACTCTCAATCCGTAATACTCAACCGAATCTTATCCTGGTTAAACTTTCTATTTCGACACGAAACGTATCTCCCGGATAAGAAATAAAATCTTAAGAATTAAATCGATAAGAGAAAAAATCTCACTATATAATTCAACTTTCTAATTGATAACAACATTTTTGATAATTGAGATCCGGAATCCTCATATTGTTCCCTTAGGAAATTGGGGTTACAATGCCCCACAATGACACGAATCTAAGAGGAATGCTATATAAAAGCTCTCGATATTTCAGTCTAGGTAAATCTTCTAACTCAATATAGGACACATAAAGGTCACAAGGAGATCTTTCCTCCCTATTCTCAGTATGTTTATTCTTTCGAAAATCGTTTTTTCTGATTTGAGTATCGGAACTTTTCCATCGGAATACACTCTGGTGGTTTTTTGTAAGTTTCAAACTTCCTCATTAAACATTTATTTGAATCACAAGAAGTCAGATCCGTAGAGTTAAAATTTATCTCGAACATATTCCATTGCTATCATTTTTCATGAAGTAACGCAAACCAAGTCTAAAACAATTAAATGCAAAGAGATATCAAATAGTTTCTTCTCCTATTTTTTTTTTTAATATAGAAAAGATTTAAATTTATTTTTTTTAAAAGAATAATATTAATTAAATTATAATTTATTTGATATAAAATAAATCTACGTTACTAATCAACAATTCTATACAAAGTGTTACTTCTCATTTCTATTCGATTTGGAGACATATACTGTACTGCTCTGTGTCGTCATGAAATCAGCTTCATCTTTCGCAAGTAAGAACTTCAGCATCGTCGTTATTAGAAATCGAATCCTTATCATTTAAACGAGGTCATCCCCATACTAAAACGACGTTGTTTTATTTGATTGCCAAATTAAATGAAAACGACGCCGCTTGCCAAAGGCACCCCTTTCTTTCACTGATCATTGACAACGAAAAATGGAAACCCGAAGAATGGAAACCAAGATTCCAGTTCCAAGTGCATAAGGCAAACTTCGCTCCTCGGTCCTCTCTCCTTCTCTCTCTAAAGCTCAAATTTCTAGGATTAGGGTTTTGAAGAAAAATCAGCAAAGCTGGAGAGACACAGAGGAGATCACTATGGCAACAACACCCCCACCACCATCACCAACAATAATTCATCGGACGGTGGTTACCACCACCGTCACTCTAGAGGCCCTCGCTCAGATTCTCATTCTCCCCTAAATCGCCATTGCCGAAGCCCATCCAATTTCCACTCCACCGGCTTCTCCGATGGCGGTGCCGGAGGTGGAGGAACTCGCCGTCCTTTCGACAGCCCTCCTCGATATCCTCCCTCCAATGCCGTGGGAAGAGGTGGAGGTTTCCGGCCTATGGGTGGCGGCGGAGGTGGATTCCGGCCCCCGATTGCCGATGGCGGAAAAGGAGGTGGTGCTGGTGGTTTTCGACCAACGAGTGGTGGTGGATTTGGTTCGAATTTTCAGGTGCCTCTTTCCGGACAGAAACGTGGTTTTGGCTTCTCTGGTCGTGGAGGCTCTCCAGGTTTGTGAAATTAATTTCTTTGTCTTTAATATATATATATATTTGTAATAATGTTTATGCTGTCTGTGTATGATGGTCATGATTTAGTTTACTAAATGCCTTAAGTTTCTTACTTAAGGAGTAATTATAGTATCTTATGTTATATCTTTGTAATAGTTTAACGTTAATTCCTTAGAAGAATCGTTCGATACTGAACAGGTTTATAGTAAATACTATACTCCATAATTTTAGCACTGAACAGTTAGCCTTACTTTTATGCATGGGCTGTGTTGATTCAACTTTTGTGGTCATTTTTATATCTTTTTAATGTCTAACAAGGTAGGGGAGTTTTGTGGAGGAGCAATATGTAGTGCAAAGTAATGGGGTTGCAATTGTTGGAAGATTGAGCCCATGTTTGTTTATGTAGGAAATAGAATTCAAGATGAGACTTTGGTAGCTTGGGAGGGCATGTAGGGATGGTGGACAGAGGAATACTAAGTATCAAGTTTAAGTGCAGTCGCTTTCTGTTCACTTTAGACAATGTTGATGGAAAGGAGCAAATATGTTTTAATTTGTTGAACATATCATTGCAAACAGGAATAGTTGTTATCTGGAGTGCTCAATGCCTCTTTGATTTTTGCATGGCCTTGGTGTAATTTTTCCGCTGTTGGTTTTCAACTAAGATATCTCCTTTCTACTGTCTTTCTGTCCTCATTTATTGTCCCCTCTTTTTGATGGCTATGGTTGTCTATTATCATCCTCAATCCATTTTTGTTGTTTCTACTTGTCCCATTCAACTGATATCTGGTTTCTTCTCAGATCATAATGATCACAGAAGCTATGCCAAACTCTTTGTTGGATCCGTTGCGAATACTGCTAGGGAGGAAGACGTAAGTTAGCTGTTTCTTTAAGCTGGTTAAGAAAGTAGCATTTGCATTTCCTTTATGATTTACTATTTTTTTTGTCTTTATTATTTGCATACTCATGTATATACTGATTGGGTCATCCCACGCTTTTTTGTGTGGGGGGGTGATTTAGATTTTTTTTTTCCTCCCTTGGGGTGGTGTTTGGTTAAATTCCTTCAAAAATAAATTTAACAATTAATTAGTATTTTTTTAGACTTTCTTTTTCTAGATTAAACTTTATTAGGATATGTTCAGTGATGTATATAATAATTAAAAAAATCTACAATACGATAAAAAAACAGAAGTTAAAGAGTAACAAAGGATAAGACTCCTAGCATACCCATAGAGTCCTAACATATGGTTGCAAAATACAATAAAACTTTGATGTCTCATAGCAAAATACATGAAAAAAGAGTGCAGTATGTTGGTGGATTTTTTTTTTTTTTTTTTTTTTTTTTTTTTTTTTTTATGTCTAAGTCACATAAACTTATTTATAGCGGGGGTTATGGTGGTAGTCAGTAATTTTTCAAACTTCCTGGTTTTGATTTTTTTTTTTTTAATTTAATAATGGAATTAACGACGGGGTGACGCATATCATGCTGCTGCAAAATAGGTCACGTGACCCTTATGAATAGCATCCCACCTCTTGCAATGCAAGATGAAGAACAAGTGATATTTTGTAGGTCCCTGCCTGCATTTTGTATGTGATCATTTAACAAAATAGGCATATTAATATTTACCTTGTTTGGATTTAAAATAAAAAAAAAATCATGATCTACTAAATTAAAAGGAAAACCAAAAATTAGGGAGGGCCAACAAGGCCTGGACATGTGGCAGGACATTATTCACATTATTTAAATATTTTGGGGGTATATTGGGGATAACGTGTGATAGATGTACATTTAAGGATAATTTAGGAATTACAATTATTAAAACAAATGAACCCTCCTTTGTCACATAAAACACCCAGGCTCAAACGTGCCAGCACTTGCACTTGACCACATGCACGCATGCAAATTACTGTTAGGAATCTTGCTCACACGCTTCTATGTTGCGGAACTCCTCACATTAATTAAGCAGTTGATAGAAATATACCGTACTTCTCATAGGTTGCCTTTGGATGTATAATTGTATACATATTTCTTTTTATTGGGCCTTGAATTATATATATATATCCCCTAATCTTATGTGGCATGGTTACTGAAAAGGGGACAGTATATGTGTTTAATACTTGAAAAACACGTGTTAGTTTTCCTTTGTGGGCTTTCCCATTCTTTATTATTCTTTGGAACACAATACACTTCTTGGATTTTTCTAGGATTCTTTCCAACACTTTAGAGTTACAGTACATAATTATGATTAATGCACTCTAAAAGTTCATATGTTGTTTCTTTTGTTGTTGTTGTGTTCGCTCATGCTTAGTGTCTATTACAGTGTCCTTTTGCTTTACTCCTTGTTCTTCAGTATTTACTTTAGTTGGTACTGGAGTGCATGAGAAAATAACAACACTGACTACACTATGTCATTGGCTCAGTTAGAATTGAAGGGGTATAATTCAACTCGTAGTCCTGCTCTTATTATAAGTTGGGAGTTCACATCTCTGTTCCCTTCTTCCTATGAAAAATTTTACTGTTCAAGAAGGATTATTGAGTGTTAATTGGTATTACTGTGTTATCTATTTCTTTGTAACCTACTCTGTAGTTTCTTTTTTCCCCCTGATACATTGCTTTTCAACCAGATTCGGCCCTTGTTTGAAGAACATGGAAATGTGATCGAGGTTGCTTTGATCAAAGATAAAAGAACACAACAACGAGGTACGTGCGAATTTATTTTCCTAGACATTATTGCTATTAGTATCTATATCTTGTTTCAGGTCCTCTGAGGCGGTGATGGAAGCAATTGTAAGCTCATGTTTTGTCTCAATTAATTTTTGCAATGATTTTCAACTGTACAAAAATGGTTAGCTATAGCTGTTGGGAACTTTTGAAGACACGTAGATATTGCTCTTGTACTACTGGTTGCGGCTGTGGGGGGCATTACCCAGCAAGACATTTGTAATGGGAGTGTCTATTGCCATAACTGTAGCTTTTTTGTGTCTGGATTGTTTAGATACTATGTTGTACAAGACATATTTAAAATGGTTTTCTAATTGAAATTGAATGAGTGCTAGACATATACATTGTTGAGAAACTACAAAGTGATTTATTTGTTAACAGCGTCACAGTTATATGGCTGCGTTGCCCCTTCTCTGTTTTAATTTTGACAAAAATGGCATGGTCTGTTAAATGGCTAACGTTGAAGTGTATTGAGGATTTTGATTTAAAGTGTGAAGCTATTGGTTGGGTTCCAGTTTTCCTGAACTTACATATCAATTGTGGTAGGTTTGAATGTTGTCTTGGAGATTCGGCTGCCTTTTTTCCCTATTAAAGCAATTGTGTTGAGTCATGTGCCATTTGAATGTAATCTGAAACTTGTATTTGTTGGTGTGCATGGTCCAGATGACTTGGGACCTTTCCCTTATGAGTTTACCATTGAGATTTGATGTGTCGTGTGATGTGGTTGTTCGGATAAGATTGGGCAAGATCCAGTTTATTCACAATGTTTCTGTATTTCTGGTGATAAGTCTTCAGGTTTCTCTTTGGTTTTGGTGTATTAGCTCTTGATAGAAAACTCAAAAGTTGTCTTTAGAGTTATTGCTTCCTTGGATTAGTTGACATGGCTTTGATTAACCAATTAATTCATCCTGTCAGGATGAAAGTCATGGGCTTCTTATTTGTCGTTTGGTTTAGCACATATCTGAGTATAAAGCACATCATGATTGTTTGAAAAGTGGTGTGAGCTTACAATTGCCATACACATTCTTTTGTTTTGGTTGGCTTTCTGGCCTTTCTTGTCTGGCCTACTCTTGTCTACTTTTTGAACTGTGCATAGTTTGTGGATGTTTGATGCCAACTTGTTATGAGGAGATTATATTGGTTATTTTTGAGTTCCACATTTCTTTGTTGCGTGATAGGCTTCATCTTCTATCTCCTTATAAACTGTACTTTCAGTTTTTAATTTCTCCTTATGGTTTCTTGGTGGAGATATGCTCACAGCTGGACAATGTTCCTTATTAAGTTGTGTACACGTTGAATTTGTGAATAAATTTGGATGGTTGCTCAAAAACATGCAGTGGAATTGTAATTGTTCCATGTTTCTTCTATTTTGAGTTGGTTTCTAATCTTGTGGGCATGTAAGTTTCTTGAGTGGATGCTTAGGATTTTCTATCTTTATTATAAACTTGCCTCCTGAATTGATGTTTTCAACTTTTTATTAGCATTTTTTTGGGTGAAATCCCAAATCCAGAACTTTGCAACAGCTTTAGCTATTTTATGTTGTGATACGGTGTTTGGATCAAATTCGATGGCCTTATCCAATATTGCCATTATTATGCCTTTTTAGGATGAGTTCTGGTTACTCTGTTTGGTGAGAAGAACCATAATTTCCCTTATTCTAAAGGATGTATTATGTGGTTGAATCATTCTACATAGATGTTAAATTTTGTGGGCTTTTCTGCAGTCCTTGCAGGAATGATAGTAGCTCAAAATATGATGATGCAAACATTCTGTCTTGCCTTAAATATTGGTGTTTGTATATATTTGAATTTTACGTTTTGGAGACATAATTAGCTTTTGAGCCTTGTGTTAATATATGTAATAATCTGTTCTGGGATAGGCATCACCGCATCTCTAGCACATCATAGGCCGTTGATTTCTTTGTTCTTGTTCTTGTGGTTAACTAAAGGCTATTGTTCAGCTCTAATTCTGGTTGAGTGTGATTGTTATGGAGATACTCTTATAATTCCACCCCTAACCCCACAAATGGTTGATTAAACATGTTCCTGGTACCTTATGTTCATTTTTTTTTGCTCCTCTTATGCCCAAGCTATGACCATTTACTAGGGAAATGGTGAATCATCCTGCAGGAAATTTGATGTCCTTTACTTTGTCATCTAGACTTTCGGCTTTTGTTTATATTGGTTGACATTTCTTTATCACTAATTTAATGATTTCTCAGTAACTGCCATGGCAACACAATTCTGGTAGTTTAGTTCATATCATGTGGTTGTGTGGGTTGTTGTATTTTTCCCCCCCGATAAACTATCCAAAGAATTGACATGTCACTAGCAGGGCTTAAATTATTACTGTCACTTCATTCACTGGTGATGCTAGTATTGCATCTGCGATGTTTTTTTGTTACATGTTTGGGCAGCCAATGGAAGTTTTGACTTTCACTAAATAACAATTCTTATACCTTGCTTTGTATGATATTCTTTTTGTCAAACATGGTGGTTTGATGGCTTTATCCTTGTTAGTTTTTGGATAACTTTTCATGAACAAAAGTTGGAACAACACTGTGGTTTCCATATTCACCTCTATGATGTATGGTTTCCATTTGATCTTTGTTCTTTCCTTATAAGCTAGTTCCACTACCCTAGACTCCGAATTCTATTTTGGATTTCATGTCATTTGGTTGGGTAGCATTAAAACAGATATTGATTGCTTTAAAGTTTATCCTTTTTGATGCACATTTGGTGTTGAGTTTGGGTAAAAAGGAAATATCTCCTCTTTGCTTTGCCTTCCGTTCTCCTCCGTCATCTTTTCCTTCCTTAATACTGGATTTATCATTGCTGAGTAAATCCTTGTAGTTCTCTTTAAAGTTGTTTTCTTGATTATTGGGATGTTTTAGCAGACAATCTTGTTTGTAATTCTGGAGTTCAGGATTGGTCCCCGAGTTTTTGGTGTTCATGTGGATGTAAGCTGTTATGCATAACATTATGATAGTTTGTTGTATATCTGCCCATATATCAGGTAATTATTTTGATTATTCCTGAACTTAAGAATCCAGGCTGCAGTACACTTTCAAAAAGATCTAACTTTCAAAAAGATCTAAGTAGCATTGCTCTCTGGACTTCTTGCTCTAGTTTTAAGATTGATGTTGAAATGCCTTATAATAATCAAATGCTTTTTGGTAAGCACAGACATGGTTGCTGATGCCTACTGGTAATATTAAGCAAAAACCTTCTTATATTCCGACTTCACACACACACACACACCGGAAAATATACTAAGTGGTTTATGGTGTACAAAGATTATAGATTCTTGGCGTGATCTTATCGAAAGTGAACAAGTTGTATTGGGTCTGTATATCTACATGCTGTGAGGTGTATGTGATGTTGATCTCTCAGTTTTCGGAGCTTCTTCCCTTGCTTCTAATCAGTAAATAAAATATGTTTAAACAGTTGCTTGTGTGGTCCACCCACTTTAAAAAGATAAAAGTTATAAGGTATTTCCTGTCCATGTCATTCATAAGTTCTTGCCTCTGATGGCCTAGAAAGCCTCACTCCATCTGTCTGGAACCTTGCTATTCCTTTCCCAAAATTCTTTACCTAGTGAGAACTCAGTGTTGCTTTTTTCTTTTGTGGTATTCATTCATTTTTAGAACCATCAATATGTCTCCTGCTTGCAACACATTGGTCATTTTGTGTGGAAAGGAGCTTATTGTTACCCTGATGTAGAATATTTGCATGAGCTCGGTGGTGAACATGTCTTGAGTTTATAATTGTTCATTCTTCAATTTAATTTGGTGGTCATGTACGGTTATCTTTTAATTTTTTTTCCTTCCTCAATGCATTAAAAAACTTAAGTAGTCCCTCACTTCACGGGCCCATGAAGCATGGATACCTAAAAACAACCTATGTTCTGGTGTCTGAGACAATGCATGAAACCAGGTAACTTATATTTAAAAAATTAGGGAACATACAGATATATTTTCCTTTTTCTTTGGATGGAAGGATACGTGAGTGACAAGTTAACATGGTGGGTTATTCATTTATTTATTTTATGTTTGGAAAAAAATTATGAGAGTATGAATGCAATGTTAAAAAGGTGATTAACGTCATTGATTTATATAATTTGAAGGGCTTTTGTAGAAAAAGTAGGCATAGATAACAATAAGCGCACCTCACTAAAATTTGATCTTGGTTAGGTTGTGCTCAAAACATGTCAAAAGGCATAAGTAAGATTGGGAAATTTCATTAGCAACTAATGTTAATTTCACTGATGCTATACTTCTCAAGATATGTTTAGTTGCGATGTTCATTTCTGTATGAGAGCTCGGCTTTCCCAAATTCAAATTGCCATATTGTAGAACAGGGAATTCTTTTTCCTCTTTTTTTTTTTAATATATTTTTTGACATATTCTAGTAACAGATAGAGGACTATAGTAGGTCTAGTAATTATATTTTGCAAAAAGCACACCAGTGTATCCTTTAGGAGTTTTCAATCCAGGACGAATGGGGTGGATTTTTTTGGGGTCTAAATAGTTGGTCATGCATGATTATATTGGTGTCTGGAATATCTCATAAATACGTGTCAGTTAGTACTTTTTGGGCCTTTATGATCACTTGCACATTCCTGTTTCCTTCTGCCTTGTATTACACATGTTACAATACATATTATTCTTAAGTTCCTTAAATTGCTCATATGATTGACCATTTTTCTTTATTCTCATCCGCCCCTGGGGGGTTTGGAGGGTGGGGGAGGAAATAACTTCTATCAACTCCAGTTCTTCCCACTATATTGATACAGCTGTTTGTTGCTTTTTAGATTTATTGCTTGGAACTTTGTTTTAGACTGTTGTAATATAGCAGTGCGCACCATGCTTCTTGGCTGTTCTCTTCCAGTTTTGACACCTCACAAGAACTATACATGAGGTCGTCTATTGACTTAGTACTGTGCAGTGCTAAGCTTTTGCAAATTCCAGGCATGTTTTCATATCCATTCACTGTAGCGTTAGACCTCTTATATAGGCCAGATCCTTCATAAAAGATATATTGGTTATTGGATGCAATCTTATCTTTAGGACCCTAGAGCAAGATAAACTTCAACTATGATGGAGGATCTTACTGATAGTCCATTTCCAGTACTAGTGGATCAGATGTTGATGGTATTGAATGGAAAGTTCAACTAAAAAAGAAAAAGATCACGAGCTTTATCCCCTTACAGGCAGCATATGAAAAAAAGCATGATTTTGAATATTTAGGACATCGTTGCATGGTTAATTCTCACTTTGTTCTAAGCTTTCAACTGTGGTGTGGCTGAGTTTTTGAAGTTGTGTATATGTAACGTGGTTTTTCTCATATAGCATATGTGTTATAGCATATGTGTTGCACTTATCATTCTAACTTTTTTATTGAAACAGTGCCACTGCAGTGCTTGAGGCGTAGCTATTAATAGCAATACTAATTTGATTGTAGTTTTCTTGATTTAGGCCATCAAACTGCCTGGTGGTAAATAATATTGCTCTAGTTTACTTGCAACGTGCTCTTTACTTCACAGTTTTTTGAAATTGTCTCCTCCAATTCTCATTACTACTAATTATTTTTTATCTTCTTGAAAGATGCTGTATTCTTTGTTGTTGGTTTAACAAGTTAAGTGTTTATATTACATTTTGCACTCTTAATCTCTCCTTTGGATGCTTGATGATTTGATATTGTGATTGGGATGGTTACTATTCCATGCAGATCGAGTGCCTTACTAAAATATGTACTAGTATGCATCTTCTTAGGCATTTTTGTTCGAGCATATCTTTGTATGTTATGAACTTGTCTGCTGCTACAAGGATAGTGCCTTATGAAATCAGGATACAAATTCTCTACTTCTGCAGGTTGTTGCTTCATAAAATATGCTACTTCAGAAGAAGCTGATAGGGCTATTAGAGCTTTTCACAATCGGTATACTTTACCTGGGGTAAGTTTTTATTATTATTTTTTTAAGTGAACTTGTAATGCTCTTTTCTCGAGTTCCACTATTCATGCACTCTCGTTCTTGTCTTCTGCAGGGAGTGGGTCCTATCCAAGTGAGATATGCTGATGGTGAAAGAGAGCGCCTTGGTAATTGTTTATTGCCTTTAATTTTGCTTTAATTGGTTATCCAACTTATTTGGCCTACAAATATGATGCTACTTGCAGCACCCTCAACCTTGCATACCACTATGAGGCTCCTTGTAGAGTGCTTCTGATACTCTATGCACTTGTTTCCACAATCCTGCAAAAGTAATAGTTTGGTTGCATCTCTGAAAGTTCTTACATGCTTATACTTCTTATGTGCTCATGAACTGATGATGCACACCTGCTTCCCATTCCATTTTATTTTTGCCATGGATGGGTTTTTTCTTTAGGGGGTGTAGAAAATCTGAACATGTCCGCAGGTTGTTACTATTATTATTATTATTCTGTTTGTACCTTCTTACGTTGCGAAATGTATGCTTGTGTGCTTCTAGCCCCATTTTGTGAAATTCTCCGCTTGATTTAGTTCCCTTTTTTGATAGGTTCAGTTGAGTTCAAATTGTTTGTTGGTTCAATGAATAAACAAGCTATGGAGAAGGATATTGAGGAAGTATGCTCCATGTACCATTAATTATATTTGATCTGGTTACTTTTCCTGGAAATGGCTGTTTTGCATTCACTATAAAATTTATTTAGTCAATGCCCTTGGTGGATATACACTGCAATCTCATTGATTTTCTCTTGATCTTGAAATTTTCGTTGGGAGGCTTCAGGATTGTAACTAGTGACCATAATTTTTATTTTCAGATTTTTGCACCTTATGGTCGTGTAGAAGATGTGTTCCTTATGCGTGACGAACTAAAGCAAAGTCGTGGTATGACCTAGTGTTGCACTAGCAGTATTTATATTTTGTTTTTATTGACTGACACTTCTTGTGAATGATAAGGCAAAATACAACAACATTTCACCTCTTTCTCCTAAGCCATCTCCATGGGGCAGCTCTGCACTATAAACTTTGAGAGTAATCACCCCCACTCAAATCTACAAACTACACTAGGTCTTTGCTTGACACTTGTACATGCCTCCCTATAAATTTTTTTGGTTGCCCCTCTATTTTTTTCAATCGTTTGAATACTAATATGTTAATTGATAGCTTTAGCATGATTTCTTAAATTATAGGTGATTTTTTTTTTGGGGGGGGGGGGGAATGTATGCTGGCACAACTGAGTCCAATTAAGGAACATTTCTGGACCCACCATTGGCCATATTCTGATTCATTCAACTTGAATCAAATGTTTGAATGAGTATCAGATGTATCATGAGTTCTGAGATGTGGATTGCTGGTATAGAAGTGATTATGGGTTTGATACTTGTCAGTGGTCACCGGCCATTTGTTTCTTGCTTTAGATTTGTTGGAAGGAAAACTGTCCCATCTTCATTTTGGCAAGAACCTGTCCCTGGTCCCCCGCTTCCTAACACATTTTCCTCTTGCTTGCTAGGATGTGGATTTGTTAAATATTCCCATAGAGATATGGCAATGGCTGCTATAAATGCTCTGAATGGAATCTACACCATGAGGGTATGATATTTGTGACATGATCATGTCTATTACTAATGGTTATTGGAAGCACCTAAATTACCTGGACCGTTTAAATTTTTGAGGCTTTTTTTTTTCCTCTCTCTCTCTCTCTCTCTCTCTCTCTCCCCCCCCTGAAATGATGCCATTTCTCTCTATGTTTCTTAGGGTTGTGATCAGCCTTTGACTGTTCGTTTTGCTGATCCCAAGAGGCCAAGGGCAGGAGAATCCAGGTTCTTGCTTGTTCCATGTTATATCATGTTATATCACTCAAGAAGATTCTGCACCTCTTCAGTCAACATGTTGTTATCTGTGTGGGGCAAATCATATGCTTTGGTTTGCATGCTTAACTAGATAATGACGTGACTTTTATGCTTTCCTTTCTCTCTCTTGTTTCCTGGGAAGTGTTTCTATTACCTTTTACTTTTCTTTTCCACCCTTGCATGAAACAGGGCTCTAGGGCCGGGGCCAGGTGGGAAGAAGGGGATGGTGTAGGGAATTAGCTGTTGGACATTAAAATGGTATAGTTGGATTGGTGTGGATTGCTAAACCTCTTGCAGACAATGTTTTGATCTTAACTCATATGGTTTCTGTAATATATGGTTTGTTCAAATTTCAGTATGGAATCTTGTTTTTGCCTCTTCCTGTCTAAATTATTAGGAATTTCCATCAGGAAATATTACACTTGGAGAACTGGTTAATCGTTGTTGCCTTGACCATTTCAGGGGAGGAACTGCATTTGGAGGTCCTGGGCTGGGCCCTTGTTTTCCACCACCAGTGATTAGGTAATTTATTTGTAGTAAAAGTTTTCATCTTTTAACTTGTTTCTGCTTCCAGGTTATTATTTCTTCGCCTTGGTTGTACTGTTTCTTGCAGACCATCACCCAATCTTGGTGAACCTATGGGGGTTCGTCCTCCACCAAATGCTTGGCATCCAATGAGTCCACAGAGCATGCGATCATCCAATGCTGGCATGCCGGGTTTTGGGAACAATTTCTCCCCAAGATCTGGTGATATGCCACTATCTTCAGCTCAGGTAAGTGCATGGTTGATTCCAGCTTGCAGATAGATATTCTGTTTTCTCTCTCTCAATTGTCATATTTAGATATCATATCTCGGAGCGCTGTAATTATAAATTCGTGCTAATTTTTATTTTATTTTTTGGCATGTACTTGTTCTAGAATTTTACTTTTGGATGGAATTCCTTTTTGGCTATTTGCGCATGTTCCAAAATTTGTAAGTTTAAGTATTGGTTAAAATTTATTCCAGATGCACTTAATGCTCAAAGCCACTCATAACGAGATGTGTAGTATTTGTGTGAAAGCAAAGTACCACTTGATGTAGCAGTCTGAGCTTCTAAGTCTACCCCCACATGCTGTGCATGTAAACTGATGTTTTCTGGGCCTTAACCTCCTGAACAGCTGTGTCATATCTAGTTTAATGTACCAAAGTCCTGATTCTGCTTGTTTTTTGGAATTGTTGTTTATTTCACTAGCTTCTGTTATGTAGCAGAAAAGAATGTAAAGTTTCCTTTCTTGTCTCATGCAATAGTATATGCCGTACTTTCAACTTTAGTCTCATTATATGTGGTGTACAAAATGTACAGGGTGGTCCTTTTGCGGATCCTGGTGGCCCCATAGAAGGTTCTCTTCCAGGACTTGCAGTGTCATCTTCTTCTGTCCCACAGCAGCAGGTGTGTATGAATTTGATACTTGTTCATTTACTAGTTCTCCTGGAGTAAACTGAGAGCAAATTTTCATTTCTCTTCCTTTGGTTTTATCCAGAGTTTAAGCCTGCCTTCTTTGCCAATTCCGTCTTCTGGTCCTCAAGTATCACCCTTACCAAAGCCATTGCAATCTTCTCAGGATGTGCCTCCCTCATTGCAGCTCCAGACACAAGCTCCAACATCTTACTCGCAAACTCCATCTCTAAACGTACCAATGCGGCAATTTGGTCAACCGCTAGCTCTTCGTTCTACTGGCACAACCTCATTTGGTCAAGCACAGCCCCAATTTTTTGGGATGAGTGGGCAGCCTCCTGTTTCTCAGCCTCAGGTTCAGCAGCTTGCCTCATCCGCAACAGCACAGCAAATTTCTCCAAATATCAACTTGCAGCCACAATCTCAGACTGCTATTCCAAATCAGCAGCAGCTCCCTTCTTCTGTCCCACAGCAATTCCCTCCGCTGATCCAGCAGTCCCCTTCTCAGTTAGCTCTGATGTTGTCGCAACAAACTCAATCTTTACAAGCAAGTTTTCAATCGTCCCAACAGGCATTCTCTCAGTTGCAACAACAATTGCAGCTGATGCAACCATCAAATCAAAGTATAATGCTACAGCAGGCTTCGCAGGCTGCCAAACAGCAGGTGTGATTGCGTGTGCATGTGTATTTTATTATGTTTTGAGAATCTTTACTGTGGTTATAGCATCTTTATAGATCCAGGGCTTGTTTTAGTGACTTTGCATGGAATTAAGCTTATGATCTCAGTGGACTTTGTGATGCAATTGTTGGTTAAGTTCTTATTGCATGTTTGTTTTTAGTTGCTAGATACTTCTTATCCTAATGTTAATTTAGGTATGCTTTGGAAGGGATGGATCCCAATTATCTATTATCTGTATTTCCTACTCACAATATCTTTGATATAAGTTTATTAAAATCACTAAATTTTTATCTGCACATGTATGACAATAAAACTTTCTTGACCTGGAAGATTTATATTATTCTGATTCCATTTTTTATGTATAAACTCTCCATGGTAAATTTCTGCTGGCCTTGAGAAATTAGAGTAGGGGCTTAGCTTTTAGAAAGTCGGAGCTTATATTCTTATTATTTTTACTTGACTGTGTAGTCTCAGTGGACTGGGATTGCACGACAGACTGTATCTAGCAATCCTGCTGCGACTGCAACTGCTGAGATGCCTTCAAGTGCGTCTGCCACCCCTACTTTGCCGGGAACCAACACTGTTGGTCTCCTGAAATGCAATTGGACAGAGCACACTTCTCCAGATGGATACAAATATTATTATGATAATGTGACTGGTGAGAGTAAGGTAGGAAATTCATTATTGACCTTCTCTTCTCCACTTTTGTGACTTCTTACATAGTGCTATTTGTGTGCTAAAATGCTCTGTTGCCATGCCTTGTAGTGGGAAAAGCCAGAGGAGTTGGTGTTGTTTGAACAACAGCAACAGCAGCAAAAGCCATCTGTTCAGCAGCCTCAAGCCCAATCACACCCACAAGCACAAGTCATGCCTACTCAGCAAGTTCCTCAGCCAAAACAGGCACAGGTTCAAACTCAGCCACAACAGGCACGGTTTCCAACCCAGGTTCTGTCACAGATCCGCCCCCACCAGCAGATGCAGCAACCCATACCATCGGTTAGTTGTTTGTATATGTTTTTATGTCAATTGTGACCCTTACAATTGGTTAGTTGTCTGTAGATGTTTTCCAAGTCAATTGTGAAGGTTTCCTTCTTTCTTCTCTCCCGTTTATTATACTAACTTAACATTTTGTAATTCCAGTATCAACCTTCTGGGCCTACCATTGACACAAATGTGCAGGTAATTTGGTCACACTAACATGCCTTTTCTTCAAAGAGACTGCTTATTGTTCTCAAAATGTTATCCGTTGGCAAATAATTGAAAGTCTTGTCCAGCAAATAAAGTAGTATGAACTGGCAAACTCACTTATAATTGGCCTCCTTTTGTGCTAGTCATGGGTCGCACAAATTCCTGGGCTAGAATGATAATGTTGGAACATAATTGGTCTATTTTTATCCTGCTAGAATTGCTAGGGGCATGATTTTGTCTGTGAGGACATGTTTCGAGAAACTAATAAAGCATGTAGAATATACAGCAGCTCAGAGACAACTTGCATAGGAATTTACATATTCAACTGTTGCATCAATATCAACTGTTTTACATTATTCTTAGATAATAATATGGTCAAAGTATCTTCTTTATGGATAATTCTTTACTTCTTTTATTCGGTTGAAATGGTCATGCTGTTCATAACCATCCTGTTCATCCTGTAATTTGTGAATATTGACATATGACATTGGGTATGGTTAGCAGGTAACTGCTACTGCTGTTAACGATCCTGCACGTTTCCAACAGGTACTCTTATCTTTGATTCTATCCATATCATGGAAATCCTTGTCTATGAAGCTTGTTTTAATTTTATTTATCTTCATATGCTATAGGGGCTTCAAACTGTACAGGACTGGATCTGGAAGAATAAAACTGCAGGTACATCTCTCTGATCTGCATTATAGTCTACTCTAAGTCAAAGGTTGGCAAGGACACAATAGGACTTTAGTTTGCTCCCCTTATCCCTTCCCCCCCAATTTCATTATTTTCCTTTTCTCTGAATGAGTGTATTTGCGGATGTGTTGGAATTAATGTTTGATAGGCCCAAAAGAGGGGCATTCATCTAGTGGTATGAATTGTTCCTTTTTGTTTTGGTTTGGGGAGTAGGGAATTTTCCTGCTTAGTAATTTATTTTATTATTATTATTATTATTTGGGTAGAAAGTAATCTCGAGTAGTGATGCTGGCTTTTTATTTGGTTTGTGCCAATAATGTTGAACCGTTATTTGGAACTGGTTATGGTGGATGCGTCTGCGCTTCCCTTGGATATTAGAGTACCTCAGTTCAATGTACTGTCCGGTAGTATCTTCTGCGCCTGTGATTGTAGGGACATGAAGCAATGAGGCATCTTATCATATCACCCACAAATTGCTGCTATGGATTTGCTGAGAACGGAACACAAGAGTCTAGGGGAAGGACATGCACACCAGCCAGCATTGATTGTTTTTTGTTGCACAACCGCCAAAATTGTGTAACAGCAAAATTTGTTCAACTATAGGCTCTTAGTTCTGTTGGGTCTAGAATTGTCTTACAATAACTGGCTTGTTTTATTCTAGCAGCATTCCTGTGGGTATATTTATATTTTAGAAAATAGCTATTACCGGCATGCAATGCATGAACTAGTACTTGAGAGTTTCGAATAGCGAATACGTCGCGAATGTGGAGCTTCTTCTTTCACCTTAATTATGCACAAAAAGATCGAGCAAAACGAAAACACATACCAAATTTTTTGAAATAGGTTACAGTGTGCTCCTTAAGTGGACAACACTTGCGGTCAATTTGGGGATTTGCCCATCAATTGGGAGGAGTCTGAATTAGCCTCCAAACTGTGTACATGATTTACTGAAAATTTAGACAATATTTAGTGTTAACCTTGTTTAGTGCCTATCATTAAAAGGGCTAAGATTAAGACTGAGTAGAGTATTGCCACTTCAACTTATGGAGTCAAATATCATATCACTTGTGAAATTTTGGTAAAACTTTCGCCCGTGGTAGATGATATTATCCTAAAATTAACGACTAAAATATATGACCTTCCAAACCAAACAATTACTTCAATTCTCTTATGTGCTCAATTTAGTTTCCAAACATGGTTCTCCCTCTCTCTCTCTCTCTCTCGACTTCTCATTTGCTTCGTCGGGTTAGGATTTATTCTTAGGGTCACATTTATATTTAATAGTCAATTATCTTGACAAATGGTCAGTTGGTCTGGTGGGATGTGACGCTAAGTTCCTTAACCAAGGTCATGAGTTCGACTTGTGATTTGGGTATAGATTAGACTACGTTGAGAGGGTAGTGTGTTAAATGAGTCATTATAAATCCCGAACAGAATTAGTTGGAACATGGATTCGGATATCGATTGACATATGCCAAAAAAATATTCAATTATCTTGCACGTGGTTTTATGCATTTCATATGATTATGAAGTGAGCATAAAAGGGTTGTGAGAGAACCAAGAGGATTTGTGTTTACATCTTGGAGGCCCAAAGAATCAACTTTAACAATGGGCCCAAATCTAGCCCATTTACATTGCTGGGCCCAACCCAATATTGTGCCCACGTGATACCAATAATTTTACAATTGAAGCATGTAACACAAGGATGGACCAAACGAGATAATTATGTGTCACCTCTACTTCTGAAGGCGGGGATAAAGAACCAAAAGAAAAAAAAAAATGAAACACCTTCCCATATAATCATTGCCGACGTGCGTCAGCTTGGCCAATTTTTGCAAAATATCTTTTGCGTACTTGCTTCTGATACATGCAGCTTTTTTTTTTTTTTTAATAAATTAATTTAATTTAAATATTTTTATAAATTTTATTTAAGAATATCTCTCTTAATATAAATTTTTTATTATTAAATTTTAAATATAAAACTTAGTTAATAAATCTACTACTTTAGATAGCTCAAATAGTAAAACATCACCACTTTCATCTTTTTTTTCTTTATTATTTACTCTCATTTAATTACATTTTGTTATTAAAAGAAAATCTTAATTAATAAATCTATCGTCCCACTCCATTAACTTAACTGTATGATGATCTTCCTTTTTACTCTATGGCACGGGGAAATCACACTGGGGTTAGAAAACTTTGAGCAATTAGTATTTGAGAGCTCTACTTTTGACTAAAATGGGTTCTTAAAGTCACTCCCCACATTATCATACATTTTTCTTTTTCTTGGAATCTTATCTCAATTTAGACATAAAGTCTAAAGTAACCTTTTTTTATAGAAGAAGAAGAAGAAGAAGAAGAAACCCTTTAAAGACCTTATAACCTATGCTAAAGCAAACGAATATATCTAATAATTCTTAAAGTTTTATTATATATTTATGTAAATATATATTTACATATATAAAGCAGAAAGGAGATTTTCATATATAGTATCCAACCTCACTCTCCTCACAGTCCAAAATCTCAACTCAATGAGGTCTCATCCTCCATATAGGTACCAATAATTATCTTTTTATTTTTAACCTAAATTTTCCTTGCTAATCAACAGGTGCCTTTTTCCTTTTCCTTTTCTTTTATTTATTTATTTATTTATTTATTTAAATCTATGCATATTGCATTTGCTAAAAAACTTGTATGTCACATTGTTCTCAAGACCGTTGCCTTTCAATTTTAGGAGACAAAACTCATGAATTTTGATGCGAAAGCTTCCATAATCATTTATATTCCTTAGGGTTTTCCATATCAAACTATTCGTTTACAATATTACATATTTAAGGATTTGGTCAGAATAATATTATTTGGACCGAGGAGAGATTGTCGAGTAATATGATAAAATTTGATGCAATACGTACATATATATATATATATATATATATATATATATATATATATATTAAAAAAAGTTACTTTCATATGTTCTAAATTTCAATTATCAAAGAGATTGTGTTCAGTCAATTTACTCTTTTGTTATTTTCATTACAACATTCACTTATCTCTCTCTCTCTCTTTGATAGTAAGGAGGATTTATTCATACATAGGAAGCTAGCTTTATACACAAGAAAGGAATCAAAATTTGCACAAAATTCTTGGGGATATGACACCCAATAGTAAATGTGTCTATTGTATGCATAGTGGCTGGACCTATGGGATCTTTAAAAGCCACGAAAGGCAAAATTTCCTTTAAACCCTTCCTTTTGCCATCTCTCTATGTTGCTCTAAGCAACAGGCCCTGCATGGGCTTTAAGTAGCATTGCATTGAAGTGAAACCCAACATTCTCAATAAAGGCAATTTGATTTTTGACAGTGACCCTTTACCTTCCAACTAAAATGTAAAGAAATAAATCCGTATGATTTCACCAATAAAGCTTCAAATCATACATATTCCTTCACTCAAGATCTCACAAGTTATGGTTTATGATATCAAGAGTCATGCTTCATATACTTGAGGATGTTCACGTGATCATTGAATGTGCGATTCAAGCTCTCATCAAAAGCGATATTGCAAGCCTTGTACATACATAGAATGAGAAGCCATTCTTCAAGCATTGTGTGTTTATTGTAAAAAATTAAATATTAACTTCAAAATCGACTAATTCAATATTTTGGATCCGTATATAACAGTAATACTAGATGAACCAAATAAGTCAATGACCAAATATACCAACTTTTATGTAACACTCTCAGGAATTTGAATTAAATTCTTGAATTAATTTTGGAAATCTCCATCTTTGCAATTAATTTTTAAAATATGAATTCAGTTCTCTTATAATATAGTATAGAGTTATCTTAAATTCTTAATCTTTTTCTAACAATTCACCCTCACCCTCTATCCTAGGACAGATCTCTCCTCATATTAAAAAGAGAGGCATTGCAAAATAAGCAATATTGGTTGTACTTATACAATTTATTTATTTATTTCATTATTGTTTAAAAGATAAGTTTTCCCATCATGATTCTTGTCTTCCCTAATTTTCCTTTAAAAGGAAAGACAGGATCAAGTTCCCTTAGTATATATTGTCATTAATCTCTAGGTTAAGCTCTTTTCTGATAAATGGGTACGCAAATATATTTCTTAGACAATGAAAAAACATAAACCTAATTTATGCTTAATATTTTGAAGAAACCCTACGTTCTCTAATACCAAAATGTTCTAGCCTGATTAATATGCACCACTTTAGTGCCCTTACTTGTACATTGGATCAATCAAGAAGAAGAAGAAGAAGAAGATGATGATGATGAACAGAAGATGGGCGCAATAGTTAAGTAAAATGATCTCAATATTAGCATACACAAAAGAATTAACAAAACAAAGAACCCCATTACAACGCTGTGTCCTCCAGTGCTCTCTAAAGTACTTCTAACTAGTCATTATAAAGCAATTAAAATGAGAAACCGCATATGGGCTTCTCCAAATATGGATCCAATAGTCAGAGAGAGAGAGAGAGAGAGAAAGAGAGTTGCATAATACTCACTAAGCAACACCATCTCCTCTACTGATGATCTTGTTCTTCCTTAGACTCCTTACGCATCTGCGAAGGCACGATGTCCTCAAGAAGCCCATGATCTCTAAGCATTAAAGAAGATTGAGACGATGGATTGAACCGCTTCTTTTGGTTGTAATTATAATTAGAAGGAAACATTGAAGGACTATTAGTGACAGAACTAGTAGTACTGGAGGAGCTGAAACTAAGGAATGAAGGCGGCATTATGGAAGGTGGGTTATGAAAATAAGGTTGTGGTGGTTGATGTTGTTGCAAGTGACGAGAAAAAATTTGCGGCACATTATAAAGTAACGAGGTCGAAGATGAGGTTGAAGTAATAGTACTAGCACCACGATATCCAGAGCTGATCTCCGCCGGCGGAATAATTCCGATGCTGCCACGTGGCATCAACGGACTGGGGTGCGTATGTTGGCCTTCGTAGGTTGTCACAACAATCGTCGGATCCTCGCAGGATCTCTCCACTCTCTTCTTCACTCCACATGCTGCACTAGTGCAACGGTAGTAGCTCCTGCATTTTTTTTTTTTTTCCGCAATGACAATATTGTTAGATCAGAAGTGTAATGTAACGTACAGTATATAAAGATCAACTGGAAAAGAAAGAAATTTTTTTTTTTTTTTTAATCCTTTCTTTTTTCCGTTGAAGTATTGGAACTTAAGGTGTGGTATATATACCTAGGAAAAGGGCTGTTCTTAACAGCCTTTTGGCCGTACTTTCTCCATCTGTAGCCATCGTCCAAGTGATCAACTTCACTCTTTGTCATGAAGGCAAATCTCGGCTGCCTTTGCCTTTTTTGATTCTTCTTTTTGGGTTTCAACCTAAAATTTGTATCACCCAGAAAAAAATCCAAATCCAATCTCAAAAACTAGATTTACATAATCTAGTATTATTCAAAAACTAAAAAAAAAAAGTTGGGGGTTATGCAAAAATTAAGCAATACTATTTTTCTTTTTAATAATTGAGATATTATTGACGGAAAAAATCACTCAAGCACAGAGATGGTGGTTCGTCAATAATTAGAACATACTGTTTCTTGTTCTTGTCTTGCGAATCCTGGTCTTCGAGATCCTCTGGGGCTTTATTCTGGTGATCATGATCATGATCATCATTAGCCGCTTCCGTGGAGGAGGAGGAGATGGAGGATGAATTCGGAGTAGTCGGAGTAGTAGTAGGGTTCAAAACCTCGGACGGGGTTGTTGTCGACTCCGGAATTGCCGAAGAAGAGGAGGAGAGAGGAATTGGTGGAGGAGGTGAAAACAGGGGTGGTGGGGGTTGTTGAGACTGAGAAGAGGGTATCAAATGATGATGATGATGAGTTGATGGAGGCTGAAACAAATCGAATAAAGAAGGACTTCTGTAATAGTCTTGTTGGATGCCCAACAAGTCCAAGAAGGAACTCTTTTCAGTAGCATCACCACCACATGATGAAGATGACGCCACGTCATAGAATATGCCATACCCCATGTTTGGAATCTGATCTGAAATCACTGTGGAATTTGCCATCTTGTTGCTACTTGTGGTGGTGGTCGCGGTGGCGGCGGCAGCGGTGGTAGTGAAGTCTCTCTTCTTAATTCTCACTTCTTCTTGTTCTTGTTGTTCCAATTTCTTCTCCATCAAATCATCTTTTCGAGAGAGAGAGAGTGGGGGTTTGGTTCTTAGTTTTGAAGTGTGAAGAGAGAGTGGAAAAACAAAGAATAGGTTGGCTTTTTTGGTGAGGTTGGGGATTACTAGGAAAAAAGAGGGAAGAAAGAGAGGGGTTGACCGGGAAATGCCGGTGTAGATCTGTGTACGGTAAGGTGGATGGAGGCCTATCGACAATAAATGCACAAGAGGGACGCATCGTTGGTCCAGTCCAGTAAGGTTGAGAACGCGGTTTTTGACCGGTTAACCGGATGAGTGTGTACGTGATCCGATTGGCTCGTGTGGATTTTTACCTCTTTTCTTCTTTTAATATTTTTGGAGTAGCTTTTCGCGGCTCATGGCTTTCAACTTTTGAACGATCAGGAAATGAGTCTCATCTTATTACATCTTTTTCATTATTTATTTATTTATTACTTTTGTATAATTAATACATCTTATATTAAAAAAAAATTAAATAATATAAAATAGAGAAAAACTCTCGTAATAATTCTGATTATCTTATCATTTTTTACATAAATAGATTATTTATTATTTTTATATACTCATGACAGTTTATAATAAAAAGAGTTAAATATCATAAAGTGGATAAAATTTATGATAATAGTATTAGTTATCTGGTTGACATTTTACGTAGATAAAAAAAAAATTAATATAAATAAAATCAAAGAATATGTTAAAATACAGTGGAGGTATTAGGTAAGTTTCATGTTGTAATACATGAAAAGAATCTAATAAACTATATTCAAAATTCAAATCTTACCTCCACGAGTTTTACTATGCCACAAAAATTCCTTGTAAGGCCCCTTCTTTGACCCTTTTTTGAGGGATGCTATAGTTTATAATGTACATGGATGAATGCGCCGTAAAGCAGTGTGTAGCGAAAAGAATCGCATAAAGAGTTATACTATTTAATTTTGTGAAATATTTATGTTTTATATCACTTTTGAAATGCTGCATAAATAATTTTTTTCATTGTGAATAACACTACACATATAAAATGATTTTTTTACTTCATTATCAGTATTTTGAAACTTAATTAATTCGATTCGAATAGTTATGGACTCAATTTTTTTTTATTACACATAGATTTAAATCTGAGATCTTAGGTTGAGGAAAGGGATTGTAATCATTAGACTGGTTCAGTTTAAGGGTTGTTTTCTTAACACCTATTTTTTTTCAAAACTCGAGTCTTAGATTTTGATTAAAAAAATTTAATATTTTATAATTAAACGAGATGGTGGTCACGTAAAATGGGTATATGAAATGAATTGTATACTCATCTCATAAATATCATACAATAATAGTGGAGATGTAGATTTATTAAAAAGAAATTAATTCATGCCAGTAATCTAATAATAAATATAAAATCTTAGTCCGTATTAATAATAATGAATAATTATTTATAATTATGCAGTGAGTAGAATTTGTGTATTAATATTTTTATTTGATGAAGAGACATTTTATATCAACAAAAATTCAAAATTAAATTCGAGTAATTTGAATTAAATAAAATATTTTTATGTTAAAATTAAAAATCTTAATAGTTAAATAACTATATGATCATAAAAAAAGAAAATAAGAAAATTATAAATGCCTGAAAATTTCCCCAAAATTGGAGGGGGTATTGGATGTGCGTGCTTCCGTAGAAATCTGGAGAAAGGGGGAGCAATAATAAGCGCGTTGTGAGCGTGCGAAAGAAGCTTCCGCACGTATGGATATGATTGAGAAAAATTGTCTGACATGCAAGCTTGCAGCGCGCATGCTTACACAACTCCAGCGTCATTCACTCTCTCTCTCTATTGGCTACCTTGCGCCAAACCTCAACACCGCCCTTGGACGAGTATCCACATTTCTCGGTCACACACCACACAATCTTATTTATTTATTTATTTCTATTTTGTTATTCTGAAATCATTTTTGTCCTCCATCGTCCATCTCTTCATACCTACTGACGACTGTATCCCCCTTAGTAAAGAAGCATCATTTGTGTTAATATATATAGTCAACAAACTATCTTCGGAACGTAGATATTCCTATTATTTTGAGGCCAGCTTTTATATTAGATTCTACCTTAGTCACAAAACTCGTCTAAACATGTGTCGAGTCGTGCTTCAATTCGTGAATTTTAAAATATAGCTCAATTCATAAATTAAAAATTTTAAATTAACGTATTATAAATTTTAAATTCACGAATTGATATATTTAAATTCATGAATTATATTTATTTTAGTTTACAATTTGAGGTTGTCGGAGCACGTGTTTAATGGTATAAATTCATGGTTTGCAGGGATATAATTTTTGAATCAGACTTGCTTACTCAAAATTATTAAGTTGCCAACTTGTTTTGCTTGTAATAAGCTATAAAATAAAGAGTATATATATTTATAAATTTGTAATTTATAATTATATATTAAAGAAATTAGAGAATAATTAATAGGTGACTATTTTTTACTATTAACAAATCAGAGAATAATTTATAATTTATAATTACACATTAAAAAATTAGAGAAGGACATTAAAAAGGGTATGTTAGTAAAATAAAGATATTAACAAATCAGAGAATAATTTATAATTTATAACTTTTGTTTTGTTTGTAATATATTAAAAAATAATTAATAAAGTGGCTATTTTTTGTCATTAACAAATCAAAAAAATAATTTATAATTTATAATTATACATTAAAAAGGGTATGTTAGTAAAATAAAGGGTATGTTAATAAAATAAGGGATATTAATAAATCAGAGAATAATTTATAATTTATAATTATTGTTTTGTTTGTAACAAATCATAAAATATATGGTATGTTAGTAAATTTATAATTTATAATTATACGTTCAAAAATCAGAGAATAATTAATAAAGTGACGGTTTTTTGCGATTAACAAATCAGAGAATAATTTATAATTACACATTAAAAAAATTAAGGAGCTGATTTTTTTTTTTTCCATTAACAAAGTGACTGTACAGGAAATATATGGTATAAATTAAAGATATTAAATTTTTTGTCATTAACAAATCAAAAAAATAATTTATAATTTATAATTATACATTAAAAAGGGTATGTTAGTAAAATAAAGGGTATGTTAATAAAATAAAGGATATTAATAAATCAGAGAATAATTTATAATTTATAATTATTGTTTTGTTTGTAACAAATCATAAAATATATGGTATGTTAGTAAATTTATAATTTATAATTACATGTTAAAAAATCAGAAAATAATTAATAAAGTGATAGTTTTTTGCGATTAACAAATGAGAGAATAATTTATAATTTATAATTATATATTAAAAAATCAGAGAATAATTTATAATTACACATTAAAAAAATTAAGGAGCTGATTTTTTTTTTCCATTAACAAAGTGACTGTACAGGAAATGTGGTTTTTTTTTTGTTTCCAATCCGATATCCAAAATTTTATTCTGACTAATTCGCATCGATTTACTGTCGGACCCTTTTCGAGGGGGAAAATTTTCAACGTGATTTTTTTCGTACACATGAGGAGTCGGACTCATGACCATGGTTAAGGGAACTCAACTCCCTTTCAGTTGAGCCAATCAACATCGGTCGGAAATGTGGTTTTGAGTATAAACGTACTCTATTTTGTTTCTTTTTGAAAGAGTCTCTACATTAAAAATTTGGTATTTAAGTGTAAGTTTTGGAAGGTGGATGTATTAGCAATTTGGTCCGGTTAGTTTTCAAAGTTAATAAAATGCATTGTAGTTGGTATTCTATTAATGTAATGCACTATAATCTGGCATTCTATTAATTAATAAAATGCTCGAGTGTAATATTTAATTATTGAAACATGAATATATTATATTTTTATTGTTTTATTTATAGATGCTTTCAAGACGCCTGGGGAGGTTATGTAATTTTACAAATCACGCTTTTGCACTCTCGTTCCTGCTCTCCGCTCCCGCTTTGGTGACTTTGGATTCTACTTGTAAAAAGAAGGCAACTCATCACTGATAATTCTGTCTTTAGACAATATGCATATCACATCTCCAAAAAAAAATTAGTCATATTTATTATATTAGAAACTTCTAACCAAATAAATTTAAAAAAATAATCAAATTTTATGTGACATATCATATTATCGTGTTTTGATTAATTCTAATTGAATATTTATTTGAAACTATCAAAATATGTCAATAATTTTTAATATTTGGTTAAAATTTACTGATATTTGATTAATTCTCAGTTCATTTAGTCCATCTAGTATTACTCAAAAAAATTAATTAAGGTGACGTTTGGTTCGCACTCAAGAATCAGAATAAAAAACCTTAGAAATCATTACTATTGTTGGTATTTGGTTTATATATCTTTCGGAATGAAAATTATATAAACATCAATTTTCTAAAATTAATATTTTTAAAATTTTATTTTATTTTCTAAAATTAAAATTATCAATTTTATTTTAAATAATCCTAAAAACAAATTAAAATTATCAATTTTAAATAATTTTTTTAATTCTTTTTATTCTATTTTTAAATTGAATTTAATAATAAATAAAAAAATCTAAAATTGGGTTAAAAAAAAAAAACCCTAAACTTGGGTAAAATTAAGCGCTAGCGATGACAATGGCTATGGCAAAGGTGATGGCGATGCGAAGCTGAAGGTGAGAAGTCTGTGAAGAAGGCAATGGCGAACCTGAAGACTGAGAAGTCTGAGAAGAAGGCGATTGCAGATACGGATTCAATTGGCTGGGAAGATGGATTCAAAATTAGGGTTGAGATGGATTCGATAAGATTCGACGATTGGTCGAGAAAATGATTGGAGGTGAAGGGTGAGGGCAAAGGCGAAGGCTGAGGCGAAGGTGCAGGCACAGGCCGAGGGCGTGGGCGAAGGCAAAGAATGAAGGGCGAGGGCGAAGGCAAAGAACGAATGCAGAGGCGCAAGCGGATGGCGAAGACACAGGCGGAGGCGACCAGCGAAAAGGATGGTGGAGAAATGAAGAATGAAGAGCGAATAAGCATAGAGAGAGGAGAGGAAAAATCGATTCAAGAGTTTCATCTGTGGATTTTCATCAAAATCCATCTATTTCCTTGGATTTCACAAAACCCACAAATCAAGGGTTTCTAACCCATTCCATTATTCCCATACCTTTAATCCAAATAATTTATTTGGGTTTCAAATCTATTCCTGATTCCTAATCCCATAAACCAAACACCCCTTAATTTTTTAATAGACATGACCAAATGGTAAGCCTAAATTGATAATACAAAATATAAGCATTTTGTCCTACGTTAAGATCTTTGGCTCAGGTTTATATATTGATACTTCTGCAAAGAGTTTTTCGTTATTTTCTTTTTACATTTTTAAATTTAAAAAGAAAATCAAGAAACAACAACTCAAAAATTTTTCAGATCTACGAAGAGAATATCTTTCTTTTCTTAACACAAAATTTTCCAAACGTACGTTTTATTTATTGAGTGCATTTCATTTCAAGCACATCATCACGAATGTTCTTTTCATGTATTTTGTCCACATTGAAATATTCTAGTTGGCCAAACTTGTACCGTTGCAATTGTTCCCAAAAGTGATATTGACACTACATTTTGACGTAGCATATAAACAAAGATCGAAAGGGAGGGTGGGGGGAAGGTGGGGTTGGGCAAGAGGGGTTATATGCCCTATTACATGAGTTGGGAGAGGAACAATAGCGCTTGTTTGCAGCCCTACTGAAGGGTAAGGCAAGAAGCACTCTCCATTCTACCATTAGGCCAACTGGGGTTTAGTTAATACACATGTTTTTGGCTCTATTTTTCAAAATAAATAAGTAATTTGTCGAGGTATGTGAGGGAACATGTCTCCTAGCTAGGGCATCAACTTTGTAGGGTTACAGGTCAACCGCAAGCATGGGACACATTGTGTGTGATAGAAATTGAGGCCGGATCACTTGAGAACAATTCAAACATTAAAATTTCTCTACTTTTTTTTTTTTAATTCGATTTTATTTAGTTTCACCTCTTTATATCAAAAAAGAAAAAAAAAAAAAAAAAGGAAATTGAGCTGGTGCAATCAACAATGCATGGGCGAACACATTCGTAATAGCTATTCCTTTTTTATTATTATTATTTTTTCAAAAATCAAATTTAATAACGGTTCAACAATGATAATAAATGCTCTCTTCTGCATAATCCTTATTGATAAATTTACCAAAAACACTACGCGCATAAATGATCTAATTGACACAAGATTTTTTTTTTCTTATTGCTATATCAATTGATATTCGGAAACTAATCCGATTTAAACATTTGTCAAATCTATTTTAGAATTATAGTTATTTCAATATAAGTTTTTTTATTTTTAAAGAGATTTAATTAAAGTCATTAAGCCGATTGTGTTGGTTTAATTGAACAAGATAGTCAACTAAGAAAAGCCATATTTAGAGTAGTACACATTGACGTTCAACTTTTAGCTTTAATAGGCCTTTTAAGTGCAAAAAAGAGATAAGGGTAAAAGAAAACTTTAGAAGACTTGTTAGAATAATTATATATAAATAATTTTTTAATTACTCTTACCGTATCTATATCTAAGAGATGGTAATTATTAGATAATAATTAAAATAAATTTTAAATTTTAGATAATCAAAATATGTTTTAATCACGATTTGGCTAACATCCTATAGTCAGGTAAAATAATTTATGTTTATAACCAAGCTATTTGAAATATGTTATTCATCAACTTTAGCATATATAATGACCATAAATTATTATTTTTTTGTTAATTGCCGTTAAATTAACTTATATTTTATTTCATAGAAAATATATAATATTCATGTCATAATTCATATGCAATGTAAGTTAATTACAAATTGATTTGACTAAATGGGAATTTGTCTAGATTTCTTTATTGCGTGAGCGTACGTTTAGTACGAGAAAAAAATTTTAATTAAAAAAGTTTATTAAGTTAGAGAAAAAAATTGAATAATGAAATTAATTTAATTTTTATTTTTCTTTAAACACATTAATTAAATTTTCTCTTTACAATAACAACATACTGAATCTTAATCTCAAATTTTAAATCAATCATTTGAGGAGCCAAAAGAGAATATTTTCTATTTTGGTCTTTCATGGTATTGATAAAAGTTTTACACTAATTTTCAATATATCATAACCCTCTTTTTAAACTCAGATTTAGAATTTGACAGTGTCAAAATAATACAGACGGAGTTAGAAAATAAATCTTAACTTTCAAATTTTATTAAGCAAACGTTTATTTACCCTAATTTTAGGATAAATATTACCTTTATAAAAATTTAAAGAGGTAAAAATATAAATTTAAAAAGGTTAAAAGGAGAAAAATGAGTAATTTGTTCTCTTTTTTTACCTCCCATCAAGCAATGGAGGCTTTGGATGGAAACTGAATGCGTCTTGTGGCGGAATACACGGCCCTGGTCCGCAAAGTTGGACATGCACGCCACTCTCATTCTCACACGTGTCGAGAATCTGTTCTTTGTTTATCCTCCCACGTATCAAATCAACGGCTCTTCTCTTCTCTTCTCTTTCAAGCTTCCTCACATGCATTTGCCATTTTTACGCGTTTTTGGGTATTATTCTATGCCTTTTTGCATTCCACGTCTACCTTTTATTTATTTTTTCTGACATGCCCACGATAATAATTTTTTTTTTCTTTTTTAAGGTTTAATAATAATATCTTCGTATATGACTAATACTGTTATTCCTAAATATTAGTACAAGTATTTCATTTCAGTGTTCACAATAGAATACGTGATTTTAATTATTTATTATTATCTAGATAAATATGTCAATATCACAATAATTTAATAAACCCGATATTAATATTTCACACGTGTAAAGCCTTGATTAGAATTTATCGACGATAATAGTATAATTAAGATACAAATAAATCGAATTCCTGATATTTCATATTTTTGAGCAATAATAGTTTAAAATAAATACATTGCATAAACTCGTGAATTATGATAATATTGGAATAAGTTGCTCTAACGATTATGTATTTTCACTCCTCTACAAAGAGAAAGAAAAAAAAAAGAAAAAAAAATTAATATATTAGATATATGGATGCGTATGTAAATGTGTATTTGTGGAGACACGTGTGTCCTACGTTGATAAATTTGCTTATTTATCTAAATTTTATAACCGCATGATTTTGACTAGTCCCATGATTCATAACATAGTATTTTCAGACATAACACCTTATATTAAACGTCAACCATAGACTATTCTGTCTCTCTCTCAAGAATAACATAGCTAGACTATTCTTAATGGTGCTTTTGTATGCACATTTTTGCATTCTTTTTGGTTCGATAGGGATCATGTGAAGATGTTGGGGGGCAATGCAACATATAGGGCACCACGACGCGGTTTTGATGTAAACATTTTTGCCCTATTACCTCCTACCTTATTTATTGTGTTGGATTGTCACCAATAATTATCTCGAAAATTGAAATTCTATATTTATATTGAGATCATTGATTTTAAATAAAAATGTCTCTGTTTCTTTTGTTAGAGACTAAAATAATAATAATAATTTAAATATCACTCAGATATTCATGATACGAATAACGTTATACGAACTAAATAAGTCAAAAATTAAATGAATTAATATATATTTATTAAAAAAATTAAAACTTTTTAAATTTAGGTAATTTTGAATTAATTAAAATACTTTTAATTTAAATCAGTAAATTTTTAAAACATGTTAAATTGGACTACCCTATAAAATATGGTACGTTTGGTCTTTAATATTGGGTCTTTCACATATTTTTAAAGATCTCTTCTTTCTCTCTCTCTCTCTCTCTCCAAATTTTAACTTCTCATTGCCCTTTTCAACGGGACATTAAAGAAGGGGGTGTCCATCTTAAAATTAAAAATGTAGGACCTGGCAATGCAGTGACCTAAATAAAATTTCGGATAATTGCAAATAAAAAAAAGAAGAAAAAAAATGAGAATATTCGAAAGTTGACTATGGTGTTTGCTTCGAAGTTCCAAAATATATAAAATTACGCGAGCTACGAAGAGAGACAAGAACTCTCACGGTGTTCCAAAACTAGTAGGGATCATTCTTTCCATCGCATTGCCCCCACGCGCAGAATTCCACTCCCACCGAAAGATTGAAGTTCAAATTTAAAAATATGCATGGTTGTGAGCTTGGAGCCGCGTTTCGCGGGAGAATAGCGTGCCACCTACGTTGCATATGTAATTTTCTTCTATATTTAAATATCAATATTTGAAAAACCCGAATTGACTCTTTTAATATTTGTTTTTCTATTTTAAAAACTCAAATTCGAAATCTTATTTAAGAAAATTTAATATTCTATTATCCACAAAATGTTAGTCATTGTATGTGTAAATGAGAAACGGAAATAATTTGAAATATTTTATAAGAATATAAAAAAATAGAAATATTGGGAAATGTATAGATATAAATATTATAAAAATTTATACGTAAATATTAATTATTTTATATAAATAATAGAATGATTATATTTTATAATAAAAATTTAAAATTATCAAATATGTAATTATTAGTCATAAAATAAATAATATAAAAATTATAATTATAATTAAATAATTAAATAATTCATTAAATATGAAAAAATTTATAAAATATAAAAAAATATAAAAAATTTGATATAAATATCAATTAATTTAACCTATTAAAACGTTTTAAAATTGAGAAAACATTTGCGTTAAAAAGGTGTCGGTACGTCACCATGCCTTGAAAAGTAAAGCAATTAGTATCTATAATTTATTGTCTCCTACGCAATGATTTTTCTATTTTTGTTTTTCGCAAAAAGAAAAAAAAATTAAAATTATAAGTTAGTAAGGTTGTCTTCCATTCGATGAAGGGAGAAGGTAAAGACGACTACTGCAAACAAATTTTTTTATAGATATAATTTTAAAAATTATAGATTTAAATATTGTTCGTCTCATTACAATTCTCTGTCTCTTGAAATTATAAATTTATATTATATTTTGCCTTTTAATAATAATTTTTAATTTCGTCTGGTGTTCAACAAATTCTATTCATGCTTCGGCAAAATTTGCTCTCATAATATTTAGATATTAGCATGTCTAAAAGAAGTTTCTTATTGTGTTTAACTTAAATCTTATATTTTGAGTATAATCCATTTGCTTTAACTTTCGTTCAACATTTGTTTTTTTAACCATAAATTTAGAATTACACAGTAGAAAATAATTCTTCCCATACACTCGTGAAATAAACTAAAATTACTAGAATTCAAATTTGTTCTCTAAAAAAAATAACCGATTATATATCCAAACTATATCTACTTCTTTCTTTTTGTATTTGATTACAAATATCCGAAAATCTAATTAATTCAATTTGAACAGTTATGAGACCCTGTTAAAAGATTGACTCTCCTGATACTATTTTTTTCATTTTCAAATTTTAAACTCTAGATTCTGATTAAAATAATATAATACTCTACCATTATAACCATCGGTGGTTGACAGAGTCTATCTACTTACATTTTGGCATTTTTATTTATGACTTTTTTTCAGATACATGTTTCTCTCTCAATATATATTTTCCATTGATGTAGCTGAAATACCGCAAAGGCGCGTGAGGCATTTATTGGTTGGGTGGAAGGCTGCTTCTGGGAGGAGCCGAATGAAATGGGCCATAGGGCACCGACTTTAAACCGATTTTGACTGCGGTCCCGAGTCTCCCTACACTGTAACGTTCGATCTCTTCTCCTGCTCTTGCATCTGCATCTCCATCTGCATGTGACTCTAAGAACAACGCGCAGCAAATGTCAATGGTCAGACTCTTTGAATATTTGGTTGCTCAACAACATATAAATACATGTTGATCGATTTCAGATTAAGATGTTTTTGTTTGAGCAAAGAGTCCGACGTCGGATACTATGTTTTATGTTTGTTACTTTGATCAATTGCTCTAAAAAACATGTCTCAACTATTTCGGGATTGAGGTGATAAGATCGTTTCAGAATCTGTAATTATGTCTCAAATCGGATATTACATAGCGGGAGAAGTATCTTATGGTTTTACATAAAGAGGACAACAATATTCATTTTCTCTTGTCTCGCTTTCGACCCAGAAAAGAATCATCCTTGTTTGCTATTAGATTTTAGAGGATAATTAATATTGTTTTCACTTCTGAAGGAATATTCATTCTCCCCATATTTTATATAACTCGATATTATTGATCATATTCTTGGTATATACACTATCTTATATCTTTTTTTCTTGGTTACATAGAGTTACATAAATCACGAAAATACACTCATCTACAAGAATTCAAAAATTAGATTTTGGAGAAAACATCTGAGTAAGAGCTCTTTACCGCTTGGATATCTCTACAAGAGCACACTATTTATACCTTGAACTCTCCTATCATAATAACCATCTTAATTGTGTCCCTCAAGGGCCACTCAAGGCGTAGAGTCTCCTCACTTCTATCTTCTATTTTTCGATTCGATTTTATTTGATTATATGTTCTTGTATTAAAAAAAATTTATAATAACCATCTTAATTGTTAGGAATACAAGTGGCTCTCTCTTATAAAATTCCTTTGATATATAAATACACACCCAAACACAACAAATATTGCGATTCTCTTTTCTCTTTTCTCTTTTTCTTAATTTTTAAAATTGTCATTATGTTAGTTAATATTTCACTTAATAGGTCCATTTGTAGGGATACCCTTTGCCATTAGAACTAATAAATTTTAATCTTAAAGGAGCAATTTCAATCAACCCACCAAATTATAATTCTCATATAAGTATTTAATAATGATGCTAATTAAGCTTCCTAATCATATCATTTTCATTGTTAAACGTGATAACAAATGCACAAGGGATCCAATCTATTTTCCTAAGTTACAGTAAGATGAGGTTAAAGAGAGAGAGGGAAAGGGCAAAACTAAAGAAGCCTAAATGATTAACTGAAGTTAATCTCATCATGGAACACTTAGATCAGATTAATTACAATGACCCTACTAGTCAATAAGTTATAATTCAACTGATACGAACCTTCCTTTATTAAAAGTTTTGAGTTCAAGCCTCTCCTATATACCAAAAAAAAAAAAAAAATGACCCTACTACTAAGCAAAACCTAATAATGTCTTAATCTTAGGGGTCATTTTTCACATGTATTGAATGCTTAATTTACCAAACGCTATTTCCAACCAGAGCTTGTTTAAACATCCTTTTCTTTTGCCATTTGCAAAATCTTACCCAAAAAAATAACATCTTTACTTGCTTTCCACCAACCATCTCAACCTCAATTTAGGGTTAGTGTCCTCTCAACAAGTTGCTTCACACCAAATATGGTACCTTAATTTTTAAGAAAAATCTCATAAATGGGCTTCCATTTATTAAAATGGGTTTCATTAACCGCCACCTGCCTCTAAGCTTTGCTACATAACCGGTTCTATAGCTAGGAATCTCAATCTATAACCGACCACATTAAATTTAATCTCACTTTTTTTGACATATGTTTAGATAAGGGAATATATCTCTATAATTTTATATTCCTTAGAGATCTTGAGTTTGAAACTTGGAAAACATATAGACAGAAATGAACTAAGCCCTCGAATCTAATAGTACCAAAGGCTCATCTTTTCATTTGAGATCTTGAGTTCGAATTCATGTCTCTCTTTCGGGTCGCCCTCCTTTATAACAAAAGAAAAAGATTCAAACATCATATTTTATTTTTTCTCTTCTCTGCCATACTAAGAAGAAAAAGGGAAAAAAAGAGAAATAGATCTGTTTGGATTCATTGAACGACCATTATTGTGTTTGGGGTAGCAAAATTTGGCATGTATTTGATGATTCGACTTCTATAGATAATAGTTTTGGTGATGCCCAATCATGGGTCTAATCTTTGATTAACATTTTTGAAAACTTGGTTAGATTCTAACACCGAACTACTTATTCCATCCTCTATATATTTATTGCTGAAGCATGATCTTCGCAAGATTTTTCACAACTATAATATTAGAAGGATTGGCAAAACTGAATTTGTGCACATCCATCTCAGTATAATTAACGAATATATATAAACTATTGATATTATATAGAAATAACGATTCGTAACTAATATGAGGACTCTGACTCTTTGTCTTTTGTTTCATATCACTGGTATTTGAAACCATACTCTAACTATTTCGATTTGAGCGATTGCAAGACTCTATTTAAGAGGCGGCTCTCCTAGAGTAGTTTTTTCAATTATCAAGTTTCAAACTCAAGATTTGATTAAGGGACCTAATATCTTATCCCATTATATCAACTATCCGTTAATTCTCTCTCATGTACATATTTTAAGCATATAGTTTGTACAGTCAACTCAAACCCCAACCGCCTAGATTAAGCATTTCACACCACATCCGGAACCTGATCAATACTTTAATCTGGCTAAGGGATAATCAGAAGTGCGCAAAAGGGGACCATCAAACAATCGGATAAGCAAATGATAATGGAATCAAAAGCTGAAGATGAAGTGCACTTTTACATATAATCACAATCTTTTGGTTTGCGTTCACATTACATTCACAAAATATTCTCTACATGAGTATTGCTACCAACACACATTGAACCGATAGACTAAATTATATGTAATGATTTATGTTTACATGTTGTGATTAATTTTTAATAGACCAATTCAAACAAACGGGTAATCAAAAATCTATCAAAATATAGTGATATGCACTGTTATTAAATAAGATTTAGTTTATGACCCGTTTGGTTCATACTGTATTATTCTTTCTGTTTTTGTTATAACAATAATCAAACCCAAGAATATGGGATCATGGAAGGGCGTTGTTGTCACTGGACTATCCCCTTAGGGACCCATATTGTATCATTCTTTTTACGTTTAGTAATGATAAAATTTTGCATAGAAATTAGTCTAAAAATCATGGCATGTAATTTTGAAGGGTAATCTCATCTCAAATAATCTCATATAACAAAAATTTATCCTGAGATATATAAGAAATATTAAATTGACACCCATAGTTTCTAATAAATAAATTTTTCCTTTAAAAAAGTTTTAAAGGTCTTAACACCTAAACTTGTCATAATAAATAATGTAAGACCAAATCCCACATCAAGTTGGAAAAAAGAAAGTGAGTAATAAGGATAAAAAAGGTTGAATTTCCTTGTCCAACTAAAGAGGACTGAGAGATGGGCAGAAGGGTTGCATTTCAAATTTGCATTGTCTGTCATATAAAACATTTTTTTTTCAAATAACTGAAGTGGTTATTTAAGTGAATGTGACACAAATTTTTATAATTTAAAAAATTTTTAATTTAAAATTAAGGGTTTTTTTTTTCAAGTGTCACTGTGGTAATAGGCTCGTCTAAAAATAACAGTTACGATTAAAATTAAATATTTTACGATAAATAGTGACCTTCATATATTAATATTTAGAAATTGATAATACTAATGAATTATAATTCAATTGATATCATTTTCCTCTTTTTAAAAATTTTGAATTCAAATCTCTACTACTTATTAAAAAGAAAATACTGTTAGTTAGGGGAAAAAAAGAAGTATTTTTTTTAGTTCAAGAGGAGGGAAGCAAATAATGAAATGTGTTGGGTAATAATCCATATTAAAGGGGGCTAATATAAGGGTCGTAATCTGGAAACCTAAGCACAGGCAGTTGAGCCTCTTCCTAGTCCTAAGTCTATGATAGAAGCCTAGTTTGGTTTGATATGTCCCATGAGACCAAACCCTTCAAAGGCGTTGATTGCGGCATTTTTGTAGTTGTTTAAATTTGAAGAAAAGAATTACCAATCTCAACTCAATAATCAAATATTTCAATAATATATATATGAGAGAGAGAGAGAGAGCGAGAGAGATCATAAAGGGTTCATTCATGCACTTGATGGAAGTCAAAGTCAACATCTTTCGTTGGAGTGCCTGCGCCCTGTCCATCTCCATGTCCTTTATAATATTAATATTTATGTTATTAAAATTTACAGAAACGCGTCAATGGAAGAAGGCGACAAAACGCCAAGGCCAAACGTAAAGAAGGCCTTTTGCCCCTATACGAGGACAAAATTCTTACACCTTGATTTGCGTGCACGTCTCTGTAAAATGTTACTGCCACACTCCCTCTCTCTCTCTCTCTCTCTCTCTCTCTCTACTACTTTCCATCTCTACACCCACCCTCCTCTCTCTCTCTCTCTTACTGTTTTTCTTGTTGCTCTTTGTGGCGGTGGAGTGAGACGATAGCATTCGTTTTCCTTTGTACCAGCCGATCTCGGTAATTTCTAAGTTGTTGCGTTTAGATTCTCGGCATGATAAAAGATGATGTCAAGCAATGATATTCATATCAGGCACAAGGTTAAAATTAAAAATTAAAAAATATATATAAATTTTAAATTTTAAATATATTATAAAAATTTTTAATAATATTTTTAAATTTTTAATGCTTTTTGAAAAAATTTAATGATGGCTTAACTATTATTAATGAATATTATAAATTAGATTTTTAAAAAATAATACATGAGATAATTACTCCTCAACCTCTTCCTTCTTCCTATAATTTTATATTTTGTCTGAAAAATATTATTATAATATCTTTATTCATTTATATTATTTATATCAACACTTAATTGATCCAATGATTATAAACTAATAACCCTTAAGTACAACTTGGGTTCGAGTTTTATGGGTAAAAAATAAATATTAAGAGAGTTTTATTCCTTAAGGATTTAACTTGACATTAATAAAATTTAATCGAATTTTACATGATTACCGGATATCAATAGTTTATATAAAAAATATCTTTATTTATAAAATCTCTAAATATTCAAGATTTAGAGATATATTAAGTAGACAGGGTATTTAAATAATCTATTCGTCAGTCACACTCAGACTTAATAATGTGATAGTTATAGTAAATGGGTAGTGCCCTAGTCCCAACTTAAAGAGCAGACTTGATCTCAAAGTCATCCCTTGATCACAAAGTTAGAACGGACTTAGGCATTACATACAGAACTGAGGTCAAGCATGGCTAGTTATTAATGGTTGGCTCGATCGTGTAACTCAGCTCGACTCGACTGACTCAATAGATTATTGAAGTCTTATCAACATTATGAAAATTAATATTATTCTTGTTTTGATGAGGCAATGGGAGGGTCGATGCGAGACATGTCTAGTTAATCTGTCTCTCTCTCTCTCTCTCGACTATGGAATAATCCACATTTTGTGCACAAGAAAAACTCTCAAGTCTCATACCAAGAACAGAAAGATGCCATCACTGTCTGCTTACTAGATAGGGAATCAAAACCGGTATGATATCTAATTTTGCGAACCCCTCCTTTGTGTTTCCATTGCAAAAGTTTTATCTAATTTATGGAGTTTAAAATCACTAAATATGAGACATAGGACAATAAATATATTTTTTTTAAATGTTGCACATTATTATTAATATTTTCAAAAAAAAAAAAATGTTCCATTTGGAAATTTCTACTATCCTTATAAATACTGATATCGGTGGCTGTATAATGATTGATTTAAATCGTCCAAAATTTAACTATTAAAAAAATCTTTCGAAAAATTTTGGAGGATCAAAATTTGTGCTGCCACCATTTCCATGAATATCATTACCTACAAGAGTAGTAGAATAGAATAACCCTATATATATGATGCAGGCATGATTCAAATTTAGAAACTATACAAATGTTGTGTGCGTGAGATGGGGTTTTTTTTTTTTCATTACCCGTATTCGGAATTGTGTTACAACTAATTCAGTTTGAACATCTATAGAAATCCTATTTAAAAGATAACTCTTCCGATATAATTTTTTACATTTTTAAATTTCAAACTTGAAACTTGAATAACCAACCATCCACTCCATCCCAGTATACCAACTTGTCCATTGGAGGTTCTTTTTTTTGGGGGGGGGGGGGGGGTTGTTTTTTGACACTAACATGGGTAGGTGCCAGATTTTGCGTTGGCAGACTCATCTGGCGTGTGAACAAAAATCATCCCATAACATCTTAGCCGACTTCTCTCCAAGTTCGCCAAACAAAACCAAAAAAGAAGTATGAAAGCAGCATATACTACATTATATATTCATAGACAAAACTAAGCTCTCTCATGGTGCATACAGATGGGTTAGGAGTAAACAAATGGGTGTAAACACAAGTAAATCATGTTTGCACACAAAACAAAGATCAAATTTCTGATAATGTTTTTGACTTTCACATGATACCGACATGTCCGCAGGGGAAAAAAATAAAAGATATATATAAAAAAAAAAAACCTTAGCCACAATAGGAAACAAAGATTGCAGAGACCATTTCAAAGATTCTCAGCATGTCAACTTTCAAAAAATAAAATCATTACCATAAAGATAAGATATTGTTTTTATTTTTAAACCTGCAAGACCAAGTCAGGAGTCACCAGAAGACATTTTGTGCCCCATAGAATCTTCTCACGACATTCAAACCTGTAATCTTCACCAGGCCATTTGATTATACTAGAATTTTTTTGACAAAGCACACAATATGCCAATCTTTCCCAAGTTGACTTGACCACAACTTGGGACAGCTGCAAAAATAAATTAACATGATTAAGGTCCAGTTCTATGAACTAATTTTTTGAGGTTGCGAGAGCAATGACATAAGTTGAGACCCAAAAGATCTCGAGTCTTGTGCCATCATCTGTCTTGGTCAAGGTTTCTCACAGGGAAGCTTGTAAGGGCCCATTTTTTCTTCCAACTCAAATATTTATAAGCAAATTTACATGGCATTTATCGGTCAGTCAACCTCATAAATGTCGATTTCAGGTACCATATGTTCCAAAGAAAATACAAAAAATATCATATCCATTGAGATGGAGGGGGCAACATTGGCCTTAAATGGCAGGACATATAAATAATGGTAATGATGTTACAGATCAAGAAGCAGCAGTCATTTTCCCAAAGATGGTCCAAGTAAAATGACATTCTTTCACCACTAGTTCTAGATTTCTAGTTAACTAAGATGGTTGACAATATACCAAAATGGTAGAATGAGAACATTCAATAAAAATATAATCTGCAATGAAGATAAAGAAAGGTCCTCGAACTACAAAACAAGTAAGAGACAGTTTAAAGACCAAACCATAAGAGCAAGTTCTCCACCCACCATTGATTTAGCTATGTGGTTCATCCTTGAGGGTGGCAGCTTGTCTTACTCTGCGCTGATGAACATCCCAATTGTACACACGAGCAATTGTGACCTGCAGATATTTTACAGTGAAGAAACAGTGTTATTTAGTGCTTTTAACTTACCAAGCATTTTACTGCAGGAGCCCTACCCCAACACTAAACCAGGGAGCACTTTATACACTGGATGAACCCTTTTTAGATAGAGAAAACATTGTATAAACACTAGAATTGAACTTAATCTAATCCAAGGCACCAAATTGTGACAGTGATAGAAAGATTAGAATGGATACCTGGGTAATAGTCACTTGATCCCTCAAAAACTGTAGGTCAGCAACTAGAACCTCTAAACTGGCTTTGGCATTTTCTAAGTTCTTCTGTAATAAAGCCTTAGCCTACAATGAATTTGAACAAAGTTTAATGCTAAGGGTGCTCAAAATATGTGTAGTGTGGCTACCTGAGGGTTGCAAGGGCGAGATGATAACCTCTTCGCAAGAATACTCTAACATGACGTTTGCCCCCAGCCATAAACACACACAGTCCATATCCTCTACGCGAGCCCGTGAATATATGCCTTCTGAGATTTCAAAATCAGCTATAAGATCCTGCATTGAACATAAGATGTCGGAAATGCCATGTTAATACAGAACATTTTGCTGACTACTTGGAGCTAATGCAGAAGCAACTACAGTCGATGTATCCGGACCAACTACGGCTTTAGTGGTCAGCATGTTGTGAAGAACAGCAGAGAACAACAGTACAGTCTAAAATGAGACAAAATATGATCCATTTCAACTGGAGTTCCTCAGACTGAGATAGATTTGACACTGGCTATGACCTACTTTCGTGGTCCAGGGACTAGCCAGGTATTCTCTTGAGCAACCGCCTTGTATCAGATCAAGTGGTTGGACAAAAGTTGAACAAATTGGCACCACTTTCTACTATCACACACATGGGTCTACTATGTCAGGTACAAAACTTAAATAAGCTATTCACCTAGGTAATATCTTGCAGCCACTTATTCACTTGCTCTAAGATGAATTAGAAACACCATTGGGCAGTTAAGAGGCTAAAAAGGGACTCTAAAGCATGTTAAATTTTATGGATGTGCATATCTCAGAGCAAGAGTTAAGTGATTTTGAGTGCAACCCATTTTTTTTCCACCCTTGATTTCCATTTCAATGTACATTCAAAAAGGACTCAAACCTACAAAAACCAAGCAAAGACCAATAGTAGGGCACTCAACAACCACTTTCATGACTAAATAATGATTTGGATTGAATGGCTAGCTACAACATAGGCTGCATGACCAAGATGAAAGTGAAATGAGGGTGCTTAACCTGAACTTAATAAATACATAGTGAAAATGTTAAAGGGGTTGCATGTCCACCTTCTGTTCTGACAATGAGAACCAAATTAAATAATTTGTATGAGAATTAAAATGTTGAGTAAGTTCCCCTTTCTACTATATACAAAGAAATATCATGTCTTTTACCCCAACTTGAAATAGTAAGAACCTATGACTTAAATCTGGAATTTAATAGCCGCAATTAGGATTATCTTCCCAACCATGCAGTATCTGTAGAAGCTTTGTAGTCCAAAGTAGTTTTTCTTGTCAACTTTCGTTTCCATTCAATGTATTCTATCACGACAAAGAAAGTGTTGACTGATGTTTTAATCAACTTAGCAACCCTGCAATCAAACTAAACTGATCTGGCTTTTCAATCAATCCAAATCATATGTTCAAATATTATCATTTACTGCCTCCCATCTTGCAGCCCCTATTCTGAAACTAAAGATCGCATGTCCTATTGCACATGAGACGCCGAACCACCTATTTGCTGTGTGTGAATAATGACTAGATTTGTGCTATGAGTCTCCCTTATTGTTTCTCACGAAATTTAGAGGTTTTGCAGGAAACAAAAATACATGTGCGCTTTGAATGTGTTTTTGTGGTTATCCCCTCGGTGTATTTGGAGGGAACCAAATGCTAGAATTTTCATAAATCATACAACTTGTTCTTCTCTTCTGTGGAATAAACTTTTGTTTTATTGTTCCCTGTTGACTCATGCCTCCAAGATTTATAAAGATAATATTCAAGAGTTGAAGAGGAAATAGAGAATTGTTATCTAATAGTTTACGTATAGTTCTTTCTCTCACCTCTAAGGATTTTTCATGCTTGGCGTTTATCTACATTCTTTGCCACAACTAATACAATTTCTTTCTATCAAAAAGAAATGCCTCCTCATCTACAAGTTTCCTCTATTCCACATCTAAGAAGCCTGACTACATTTAATCTCCACTTCTCCATGAAATCCACAGATATAGTACAATTATGTGTAGGCACTCCACCTTATTCACCCAAACACCTTAGTAACATGACAAGTCCCATGAACATCTGAGAAACGAATCAACTGTTATTCACTACACAATCCAAGGTAATACTGATGTCTCTAGCTACTCCAGAATACCTGCCTAAATATGAATATTTATATATCAGACAAACGAAATAATAATATCCTCCTTTCCTTATCATGTATCATGGAACTAGAGATAACAATCATCCAACATTTTTTTTTTTTTGATATAAAAAGAAAATATATTAAAAAATACATAGATACCAAAATATGTCCTGAGATACGACAACAACCTGAGCCTTAATCCCAATAATTGGGATCGGCCATTTGAGAGACAAATATATGAAAGATTAAGAAAGAGAAAAATATTAATTTAATTTATGTGGTTTTTTCTACTCCACTCATTCCAATCCAAGATTATCTCTTCGTTTAAACCCTTAATTATCATGTATTTACGAATAATTTGCATCCAAGTTTTCAACGGTTTATCTCTACATTTTATTAAATTTTCTATATTTAAATTCCGATCCACCTAGCCAGTGCGTCTTTGGAAGGCCAATCAAACAAATCTAAGTCCTAATCTCCACTGATTGTAGGACTACGTCGACAAAAGCCGCAATGACACAGCAGTAATTGACGCTTGCCTATCCTTTTCTTGTTCCTCTTCATCCAAATATAATAGACACATGTTGAGGAGGCATTTGAAGACTCTATTCCGCCGAAGGGGGAGCCTCATAGGGGAAAGCAGGATCCCTCGAATACCCAACCAAAAGATAGGAAAAGTCATAGGAATATACTAAGCCATCATCAAACACCATTCCTCTCTCGAGAAATGATAGCGAAAGAAAAGGTGATCAAGAGTCTCCCTCCAACTGAAATATAAAGGACAAGTCCAAGAAGTCGAAAGTCTAAGCTGGAACATGTGGCCACTTGTCTACAACCACTCCATGAAGACAAGCCACGAAATGAAAGCAAATCGAGGAATCGCTCATAGGAACCAAACCAGATCAGTCCACGGGACATGATCATACAAACATTTGAGATGCCTCCACGCTGAAGCAATAGACAACTCCCTACTAGGCGTGATCGTCCACACATCCTATTGTGACCGGTGGATGGAAGATCAGATTTTGAGGTATACTCCCGGATACTATCAAAGAAGACTCGCATTGATCTCGAAATCCACTGCCCCTAAACATACTCCAACCAATGGGGTGCTAGAAAAGACATCCTCTACGGTGCAATCAGTAAAGAAACCTAATCTGCCAATAGCCTGTCTTTGTAGGACCTCTATCAATGGCCTTCCAGGCAAGTGTCATACCAGAAAGAAATGCGACTACCATCACCCATCCTCGAGGTCACAAGCTCCCATGGTAAGTGCCAAAGAGATAGGAGTTTCCTCTATATCCACGAACACTTGTCCGGAACCCGAACATACCATAAGCTATGGCCTTGTATAATATATGTCCTCACCTATCTTGTCAATACATTATCCTCGGGGTCTGAAAAGAGATGCCAGATATACTTGAGCTACGCTACTCTATTCAAATATGTTACTCTTTTCAACCCTAACCCCCTCCTTCCCGGTGTGACACACAAGGGACCAAATTACCTCGACTTAATAGTGCTCTAAGGATGGATGAGACAATAAAAATCGAGACATAACCTCCTCGAGTTCATTGCATACTGTGTTTGATAGGAGAAACATAGAAGACCAATATGTCTGAATCAAAAGAGTACGGTACTAATCAACTGTAACTGTCTGACATAAGATAAATAATGACTCATCCAATGCTAAATCCGGACCCTCACCCTCTGACCAAGTTGCACACAATCTGCTGCCGAGAGGCTAGTCGACAAAAAAAGAACTCCTAAATATTTGACTCGGAGGTGACCCTTCTGAAACCACAAAATCTTCAAAATATCATTTCGCACCCTCTGCTCAACTACTCCAAAAAAGGATCTCACTCTTCTAAGGGTTCATTCGCAACCCAGAAAGAGATTAGAACTGATTTAAAATATCCAAATACACTACACAGAAACTAGTCTACCCCAAAAAAATAACATCAAATCATTTGCAAAGTATAAGTGGGAAAGACCGATCTTCTAACAATTCTAGTAATACTTAAATGTCAACCCTTCGGTGGCCCTACACATCATTCCCGAAAAAATCTCCATAACTATCGCAAAAATCATAGAAGACAAAGAATCCCCCTGCCGTAGTCCTCTCGAACTCCGAAAGAAATCCAACTGCCCGTTAATAGTTATCGCAAAACTCGCTGTGGATACACACATCATGATCCTATCAGCCAGCCTAGTGAGAAAAACAATACACTTCAGAATCAGTCTAACAAAATCCCACCCCACCGAATCATATACCTTTATGATATCCACCTTTATTCCGTATCTAAGGGGAACCACAAGTCAAGTGATATCCATGAAGAAACTCGTGAGTCAACAGGTTGTTATTCCCAATTCTCCTAACCTCTCACAAAGGCAGACTGCTCGTTACCAATGATATTAGGCAAAACTTGACTCACCCTCGCTACAATAACCTTGGAGATTCACTTATACATCGTATAACAGCAAGAAATCGGCACAAATCCGTCAACAAGGTCAGGTAATCCTTCTTCGAGATAAGTGAAATGATGGTATCATTCATCTCCTTTAGAAGGTGCCCGTGAGTAAAGAAATCCATGACTACCTCGTAACATCAGGTCCCACGGTATCCTAGCTAACTCAGAAGAACTGTGCACTATACTCATATGGACCTGGAGCCTTATGTCTACCCAAAGAGAACATGGCCTCCTTCACATCAACCTCCGTCATCACTCACCTCAACTGCCGTTACCAGCGCCTCCAAAGTATGAATTTAGGCCTCCAAAAAAATACATCTAATCATGGAAGTGATAAACCTAGGATCCAACTGCCCCACCCTAGGGCTGCCCGTAAACAATCTCCTTGAAATTGATGACTACCTCTTGTCTAATATTCACCCGAATTAGATATTCGTGTCATCCTCTCTGACCAGAGAACATACAAAATTCCGGTTCCATCTACGCCTAACCATACCAAAGAAGAACACGGTATTCCGATCTCCCAATTGGAGCCATCAGACCCTGGCCTTCTGTCTAAGCATACTCTCCTCCATGCTCGCAAACCTGTGATAGTGAGAAGCAATATTCCTCTACTCATCACCTAAATCACCCATAACACTATATTCGAACAAGTCTCTCTCTGATCTTCTGAACTCGAACAGACAACTCATTATACTCCCGTCGATTCATCCATCTCAATCTACATCTCAGCCTCTTCAACTTCTTGTATAGGCAATATATCGAGACCCCATAATACATGTCCTCCCACGATTCCAAGACTATCTCGTGATAACAAGGATGCTCCATCCAGAACTCAAAGAACTTGAACGACACCCTCCTACACTGGTCCCCACTCTGAACTCTAGCCACATATGTGGAATTATCAAAATCACCCGGTGGGTAAAAGATTGCCTCAGAAACAAGATTTAAGGTCAACCAAACAGAATTAATCAATACTCTATCTCACTTCCTCCTTATAGGATCAGCAGTCCGTTTATTCCACCAAATGAAACAGGCCCCAGTATACTGAAGTCCTTCAACTCTAACTACTGCATACAATCATTCAGGACACAATTAGTCATAGACGATCCAACTGTACCCCCACACCTCTAGGATGAACATCTAACCACATTAAAGTCTCCGAGTACACACCACGAGATATCCATTCTCCCACCCAAAGATCTCAAAAACTCCCAAAACAAACGACGATCTCCTGCCATGTTAGATCCATACACTACAGTAATCTGGCAACTGAAATCAGAACAGATGAATTGAACGTTGCAATCGATCCACTGTACCTCACAAACTAAAACATCCACCTTCACCTCCACCAGATCCCAACTCAACCATATACGACTAGTAGAGTTACTCGCATGTGCAACAATAAATCTCCAATGAGGTAAAAGAGACTACTGAATGCGTAACTCATTAGAAAATCTCATCCGAGTCTCTATAAAGCCCGTAAAATGCAACCGCTTCTGCATCACAAAATCTTTCATAGTTCTAATATGGATTGGAGCATTCAAACCACTTACACTCCAATAACCTAACATAAAAAAGGTAATATGAGGGGACACACCCCTCTATCACTTCAAAATCGTCTATTCCTCCCATTTTTGCTCTTTCGAACCCGAGGACTAGATAAAGGAAGGACTCGAGGGGAAGAAGATAAAAAGCTATCACTTAGTCCGGACCCTATCTTCACAGTGTCATCCGCACTACCATGATCCATCCCAATACTCACACTTGAAACACTGCTACATTCAGCAGACAGCACACACTGCCGAATAGGTGCATCAGTAACAGGAGCTAGTGTCTCCTCTCTAACCACCAAAACTAGATTATCATCAGTCTCCAGTGATTCAACTGTATACTCTAGGGTCTCCTCCAAGACTATCAAAGCCAAAGTGTTCACTTGAGGTGCAGCATATCCCTAATCAACATCCTCTCGAGTAATCACCTCGTTCTGGAATGCAACTGAAATTTGATCAACTCTCGGACCCTCCTTAGGTGCCTCCATCTGCTGCTTCTTATTTTCAGTCTCTCTATGACTTTTCTTCCCCCGTCGTCTCTGTTTTCTACTAACAGTTTGAAAACCCACTTCATCTATTCTTGGTGCAGAAGACTGCGGACTATCCTGAGTGGGATAGTTCTTCACGCATTTAGCCTATCTATACCCAAAGGCCGAACATGTAACATAATAAGACGAATTGTAAGAATACTCCGCCTTCATAGTAATCTCGCTTCCATCCGGGAAAATAAGCACTGTTTTCCTCCTAATGAGACTCCTTGTATCGATCTCAATGGACACCCTAACATACCAAAGTTTGGTACCCGACACTGTAATATCATCCATAGACAATGGTCTTCTAAATGCAGATACTACAGAACTCAAGCCAGCTCTATTATATAGACTAAATGGGATATTATGCAACTTAACCCAAAAAAATCTCTTGGATTCATACTCCATCGTGCTCATATCCATGATCTACCTACGCACTATAAATGGGATGCCAAAGATCTATCAGTGACTCTTATCCAAAATTTTCTCATAATACTGATCAGAACTAAATCTCATCAGAAAACATTCGGACCCAACCACAACCATCTCATTGAGTCCCTATTTCCCCCCACATCAACAAAGTAATACACTTCATCTTCTTAAATGGTAACCACTGTCCAATGAGATTCCCAATCAAACAAAAATTATGAGAACGAGTCCCTTCATCTACCAAAGGCAAGGGTATAGAAATCTCACCACTCTCCGTATTGGGAGATAATCTCTCGTCGTGACCGAGTTACACATACTTCTAATACTCCCTCCACTCCAAAGGATCCTTCTCCGATCCTCCCAAGACTGAAGCATAGCTCTTCGTCTCCTTGGATAAAGGGCGTCGGCCCCCAACACCAATGCCTTCCTCCATCCACAGCTCTGAGAACTAAAGAATTTTTTTGTTTGGGACCTTTTTGCACTATAGTGCACAAAATGTGCACTGCAGTCCACCCGCTTTTTTTAGGGTTTTTTTTACTGTATTGTGCACCGTAGTTACCATTTACCTATGATGTACTATAGTCTACCCCTATTTTTTTAAAACCTTTCACTGTTTCTCCTCTACCGTTCATTTCTCCGCCGCTAGTAACGCCGCCAAAAAACGCCAGAGAAGTAAAACTTGGATACGCTGATGCTCGATCTGACGTCGAATTTGAGCAATTCCTCCCATCGCATTCCAATTGCTTTAGGATCTTCATAGGATCCGCCATTTGTAACTCACCGATGCCACCACAAATATAGTCGCTGCCGCAATTAATTAGGTTACAACTTAATTCGACATCGGATGACTTGGGCCCGACATCGATTCGAAGACGCTCCGCTCCGTATGTATCCACGATGAGTCTCCACTGTTCCTGCTACCGTTGATGCTGTTGGAAGAATTCATTGCCAGGGAAGCTCAATAGAACATCACTAAGAATAAATTCCCAGATCGAATTATTAATCACCGAAGGAAAGCAATTTCAAAAAGTTCCTTCCGTCTCCGACTCTTGAAATTGCCAAAATTCTCCGCCAGCGACGACTATTGTGCGCTGCAAATGATCCAGAACACACGTTCACGACCTCCTCGACTCATCTCTGTCAGTATCTACGATCAATTTCGCAGTTTGCATCAACTACAAACTCAATTTTCTCCTCTACTTGTGAACTGCAACTGTAACGGAAAATGGCCAATCTAGGGCCGATGAAGCAACCCACATGGTGTTAGTAAGAGATTTAATTAACAGAGCCAATCAAGAAATTAATATCAAAATGAGCAAGCAATTCGAAAATCAAGGGGATTCCATCAATCTACAAGTCAATTCGAAAATCAATAGAATTTCATCAATCTATAAGTCAATTCGGAAATAAAGGGATTTCATCAATTTGTTAGTCAATTTGGAAATCAAGGGGATTCCATCAATTTGTTTAATCATATCATGTACATAATTAAATTACTAAAATTAGAATATATAGATTAGAAATAAGAGAAAATCACGATTGTAATTTAAAATTTTTTTTGAATTATTTATGTATAATTTTCTATATATATGGAATAACAAAGAAGAAAAAACTCATTCAGACAAATTGACATGGTATCAGAACTTTCTATCAAAATCTAAATAGTCGTGCCATTGTTTTAGCCTTAGGGGTTCTCAAATATCTTTGGTTCAGTTCTAGGGACTTTAGTGACCTTTTTGTTTCAACCCTAGGGGCTCTCGAATATTTGGTCTTCTCCTTTGGTTTTAGTAGTTCTGATCTTGGAATTATTTCCAGATCACATATTGTCGGTTTTATTTCGAAGTTCCAATTTTTTTTACATACTTTTGAGATTTTTTTTAGATCACTATGGCAACAGAAAACTTTTCTGTTCGGTTCAGTGGAAAGAACTATTCGGATTGGGAGTTTCAATTCAGGATGTATGTCAAAGTCAAAGGACTGTGGGAACATATTGATGAGTCTTCTATTGCACCAAATGACAAAATTGGCCTTGCTACGTGGGAGACAAAAGATGCTCAGATTATTTCTTGAATTCTGGGATTTATTGAGCCACACATGGTCAACAATTTACGCTCTTTTACAACAATCAAGGAAATGTGGGAATATTTGAAACATATTTATAATCAAGACAACAATGCAAAACGTTTTCATCTGGAGCTGGATATTGCAAATTATAGTCTGGTTAATCTTTCAATTCAAGAATATTATTCTGATTTTCTTAATTTATGGAGAGAACATTTAACCATTATATATGATAAAATACAACGAGAGACACTTTCTATCCCCAAATAAGTTTATGATACTAGTCGACGGGATCAGTTTCTCATGAAACTTAGACCAGAATTTGAGGTTACAAGGGCTACTTTGCTGAATCGAGATCCAATTCCCTTTTTGGACGTGTGTGTTGGAGAATTACTTCGGGAAGAGCAGCGATTAATTACTCAAAAAGCTATGGAACAAGACAAACTCACCTCAAAGTCTGTAATAGTTGCCTACGCTGCTCAAGGGAAGAGAAAAGGAAGAGATATGAAACAGATTCAGTACTATTCATGCAAGAATTTTGGGCATATTGCTCAAAATTGTAGCCGAAAATTCTGCAACTATTGCAAACGTGATCACATTATTAAAGAATGTCCAACATGACCAAAGAATCGTCCAATCAAAACCTTTCCATGCTACGGTTCATTCCTCTTCCCCCACAGAGCCAACAGATCAGGGTCCCATGACAGCACTTCCGACAGTCCCTAATCAAGTTGCCTTGACTCCAGAAATGGTGCAACAAATGATTGTCTCAGCATTCTTTGCCTTGGGCATTCAAGGTAAAACTAAATACACTCTTCAACCTTGGTTTGTAAACTCTGCAGTTTCAAATCATATGACTAGTATTTCTGATTATTTACACAATGTTCGTCTCTATTGTGGTGCACAACATATTCAAATTACGGATGATAGTTCTCTTCTTATTGCTGTTATTGGTGATATTGATTCATCTTTTCGTAATGTGTTTGTATCCCCTGGGCTTTCATCAATTTTAATTTCAATTGATCAATTAGTAGATAACAATTGCAATGTGCATTTCTCTCGTGATAGTTGTCTTGTGCAGTATCAGGGGTCCGAGAAAGTGATCGTGAAATGGCCTAAAGTGGAAAGATTGTTTCCTATACATTTCCTTAGTCATGGTATTTTTTCTTCGGCTTGTAACATTGTAACAAATCTAAATGAGGTCTGGCATAAACGTTTGAGCCATCTTAATTCACTTGTCCTGTCTCACTTATTGAAACATGGATTCTTGGGCAATAAAAATCAATCTTCCTCTTTATTTTTTGATTGCTTTACGTGTAAACTTGCTAAGAGTAAGACTCTACCTTTTCCTTTTTCTAATCATCATGCAAAAAAGTGTTTTGATATTATTCATAGTGATGTTTGGGGTGTTTCTCCTTTACTCTCTCATACAAATCACAAATATTTCGTGACATTTATTGATGACCACAGTCAGTTTACTTGGATTTATTTTCTTCACTCTAAAGTTGAGGTCTTTTCCGTGTTTCAAAATTTCTTAACATATGTTGAGAATTAATTTTCTACTAGTATTAAAATCTTACGATCTGAGTCTAGGGAAAAATATATGTCAAATGAATTTCAAGTTTTCTTACAGCGCAAAGGTATTATTTCACAACACTCTTGTCCTTATACACCTCAACAGAATGGTGTTGCTGAACGTAAAAAACGACATTTGTTGGATGTCACTCGTGTTTTACCACTTGAATCTTCTGTTCCCCCTCGATTTTGAGTTAAGGCCATGTCTGTTGAAAATAAGAGAAGCCCAACTCATCTCCATCAACCAATTATAGGAACATAGAAGCTTGGAAGACCAAGAAGTATTGTCCAGCACAAAAAGCTCATTATAAAGCCAGCCTAAGTCCAGCCTTGAAGACCCAATTTGGGCAGCAAAGAGCTGCCCAATGGTGGCCCAAAAGGAGGGCCAAGGCTGGCCTCCCCAATGGCTAAAAATTCTAGCTGTTGGGGAGTAGCCACCACTGGTCAGGAAGCTGACCATTGGGGGCCTCTTTCCCCCTTCCTTTGTTTGTCTTTATGTCTCCCTTGAAACCCTATAAATAGAGCACTCCATCCACTTCCAAAGACATGAGAAGATGCTCTCAAATCTCTCTATGTATTCTCTCACTCTTCTTCAATAAAATTCAGAAGTATTTCTTCATTTCTTGTACTGTATTTTTTGATAATTCAACATGATATCAGAGCAAACTTTAATCCAATCCTCTTCTAAGTTGGGTCCCAAATGCAAAATCTCACCTCAATCCAATGAAATGGAAGAAACTACTATCAATGGGCAAGTGTGATGAGAAGGGCTCTAAGTCTTCACAATCTAGAGGGTCACATCCTTGACGATCCAATTGAAGATTCGGATCCAACCTATAGAGAATGGAGAAAGCAAGACGATCAAGTATTCTTTCTTCTCCTCAACTCTTTTGATGAAACACACAAAACTATGGTGATTTGTGCTCCCAATGCAAAACTAATATGGGACACAATGTTCTCTCTTTATGGCCAAGAATCCAACCTTGGCAGAATTTTCGAGCTCAAACGATGAATTTCAACTATCAAAAAGGAAGGGAAGCCACTTTCTCAATACTTCGAGGAATATACGGATGCTTGGAACGAGCTCTCCACTCTTCGTCTGGATTCCATAGATCTCAAAGTCCTCCAAAAGAAGAAAGAAGAAAATAAAATTTTTATTCTTCTCATGGGTCTAGATGACTCCTACTCTCTCCTTAGACAAGAAATTCTCCGAATGAAGGAATTTCCTTCATTTGGAGATCCTTCATTTGGAGAAATACAAAATATGATCCAACGAACGGAAATTAGTATGCGTTTGGAAGAAAACTCCAAAATTAGGCTTGAAGCTCAAGGTCACATGGCCACTATTGAAGAGCATGTGACTGCCAAGGCGGATCAAATTTCCAAGAAAATTGAAGTATGTGCTCATTGCAAGAAAATAGAATATACAAAAGACAAGTGTTGGGGCCTTCATTCTCATTTAAAGCCCAAGACCTTCAAACCAAGGGAACAACTTTCCGGGCAGCATGATGCACTTCACGCCAAGCTTCAAGGACCACCATGGCTGAGTTTGCTGCCCTTCAAAGTCAACTCAATGATATCTTCAAGAAGTTCCAACAACTTGCTCCCTCTAATGGTAAAAATCAAATCATTTTATCTTCTTTCAATTCCGAAAATTTTCTAATTGATTCAGGGACGGACCATCATATGGTTAGAGATAAAAGAAAAATCAAGCATTTTAAAAAACTCCCCAACCAGAAGATAGTCCGCGTTGCCAATGGGCAAGATTTGAAAGTTGAACAAATTGGAAAAATTAAACTTTTTGGAAAAACATCAAATGCTTTATTTGTTTCCCAACTCACTTCAAATCTTTTGTCTATTAGCTAAGTCACTGAGGATCAAGGGTGTAGAATTGTTTTTGACGCAAACACTGTTATTTTTCAGGACCTCAAGTCGAATCAATTGATTGGCAAGAGTTCTAGAAGAGGGGATCTATAATTTTTTAATCAAAAGCATCATGCACTCTTAGCTCGTGTCAAAGAAGATGCATCTCTTTGACACAAACGTTTTGGGCATCCTAGTAATCAAGTTTTAAAACGTCTATTTTCAAGCATTAATATTGAAGATAAATATTGTAAAGTTTGTATTTTGGGAAAAGAAATCCTATCAATGTATCCAAATTCAAAAACGATTTATAAAAATGTTTTTGATTTAGTTCATTTAGATTTATGGACCTCACCCATCATGTCTCATTTGGGTTACAAGTATTTCATTACTTTTGTAGATCAAAAAACTAGGTATATTTGAGTTTATCTCTTGAACACCAAAGATCAAGCTTTCGAAACTTTCAAAAACTATAAGAGATATGTGACCAAACTTTACAATGCCAACATTAAAATCCTAAGGACGGACCATGGTGGAGAATTCACTAGTTTGAAATTTGAGAACTACCTTAGAGAGAATGGCATTGTACATTAAATGTTTTGTGTCTACACACCTCAACAAAATGGGGTGACCAAATGGAAAAATAGACACACATTAGAAATAACTAGAACTATGATGTTTCATGCAAATATGCGTAAGAAATTTTGGTGCGATGCGGTAAAAACCGCTATCCATCTAATAAACATTATCTCATCTCAAGTCTTAAATGGCAAATCACCCTTAGAAGTCCTACTAGATAAAAAACCTAAGATATCTCATCTTAGAACATTTGGTTGTGTATGTTATATTCATATTCCATCACACATGAGGGATAAATTAGATCACAAAGGTAGAAAGTGCATATATTTAGGCATGCTTCCTTTGAAAAAGGGTATAGGTGTTATGATCCCAAGACTTACTGAACATACACATCTAAGAATGTAATATTTGTGGAGAATGAGTTCTTTTTTGTAGATAATGAAGACCAACAACCATCAAAGGAGGAGAGCGCTCCAAGCACATGGGATTTCTTGCTTCTCCCAAATCAATCATCTCCACCAATTGAAGAAGGAACCTCCTAAGAGACTAATGAGCAATCTCAAAGCAATGAGGGAGAAGAATCAAACTCCATAGAAGATGAGGCAGCTCACACTTCAGGGGGAGAACAAGAAACCAAGAAGGAAGAGTAATCCGAGCATGTTGAGGAAGAATTAGATGCACCACTTTCTCAACTTAGGAGATCAACAAGGGTGAGACGACCTCCTTCAGAATGGAAATTTTATTATAACCCATCTCCACCGATCATCTTCTTTCTGATTATTATACTACATCACTTATTTCTTCGAGCTACCAAGCCTTCTTGAATGGGATAGATAAAGAATAAGAGCTTAGGACATTCAAAGAAGCATCTAAGGATCCAAGGTGGAGAAAAGCTATAAAGGAGGAGCTAGACGCTTTATCCAAGAATGGAACATGGGAGATCACATCTTTACCCGAAGGCAAGAGGGCCGTAGGATGCAAGTGGGTGTACAAGATTAAGTACAAGAGCGATGGATCAATTGAAAGGTTTAAAGCAAGACTTGTGGCTAAGGGATCCACTCAAGCCTATGTGATAAATTACAATGAGACTTATGCCCCTGTCGCCAAAATGAACACCATTAGAATCTTGATGTCACTTGCGGTGAATCATGGATAGAGTATGTTCCAAATGGACGTAGCAAATTCATTTCTCCAAGGAGACCTCGAAGAAGAAGTGTTCATGCAACTTTCTCAAGGACTTCAACATCAAGAAGGAAACGTATGCAAATTACGCAAGACTATCTACGGTTTGAAGCAATCTCCAAGGACGTGGCATGCAGAATTAAGCCATGCTTTCTTTAGTAATGGATTTACTAAATGTCATAGTGCCTCATCTGTTTTCATTAGGAAAAACAATGATAAAGTAGTGATGGTCTTAGTTTATGTGGATGATATCATCATTACTGGAAATAACATGCATTTGATAAACATAATTAGAAATTTTTTGAAGTCTAGGTTTGAAATTAAAGCCTTAGGGAGACTAAAGTATTTCCTAAGAATTGAATTAGCCTATTGTAATAATTGACTAATACTATCCCAAAGGAAATATACTCTTGACTTTTTGCAGGAAATAGGAAAACTTGAAGCAAAACCGGCTTGTAGTCATATAGCCACCACTGGACTACTAGTAGATGATGAGGAGCTTTTTGAGGATGTAGAGAGATATCAGAGACTTGTAGAACGGCTCATCTACCTCACCATCACCAGGCCGGACATAGTTTTTGCAGTGAGTCTAGTTAGCCAGCACATGCATGCTCCGAAGAAGGGACATTGGAGGGCGGCCGAACGCATCCTTCACTACCTCAAGGGATCTCACGGTTTAGGCATTTGGATGAAGAACAATTGGAGCTCACAAATTGAAGGCTTTTGCGATGCAGATTGGGCGAGTGACTCGAAGGACAGAAGATCCACTACTAGATTTTGCATGTTCGTGGGAGGCAACCTAGTGGTTTGGAAAAGCAAGAAGCAGCATGTAGTCTCAAGATCTAGTAACCGAGTATAGAGCAATGACATCGACGACTAGTGAGATCGTGTGGTTGAAGGCCCTTGTAGAGGAATTAGGGTTCAAAGTTACAACTACAATTAACTTACATTACGACAATCAATCGGCTATCCACATCACCTCTAATCCGGTGTTCCATGAGAGAACGAAGCATATAGAGGTTGATTGTCACTTTATCCGTCAAAAGTTAAAAGAAAAACTCATCACCACTCCTCACATTAAAGGAAATGAGCAACTAGCGGACATCTTCACCAAAGGAGGAACTGCGACTCATCTTCAAAAAATCATGAGCAAGTTGGGCATTATCAACATCTACGCGCCCAACTTGAGGGGGAGTGTTGAAAATAAGAGAAGTCCAACTCATCTCCATCAACCAAGTATAGGAAAATAGAAGCTTGGAAGATCAAGAAGTATTGTCCAGCACAAAAAAGCCCAGAATAAAGCCAGCCTAAGTCCAGCCTTGAAGACCCAATTTGGGCAGCAAAGAGCTGCCCAATGGTGGCCCAAAAGGGCTAGCCTTTGGCCCAAAAGGAGGGCCAAGGCTGGCTTCCCCAACGGCTGGGCCAAGGCTAGCCTCCCCAACGGCTAGAAATTCTAGCCATTAGGGAGTGGCCCCCACTGGTCAGGAAGCTGACCATTGGGGGTCTCTTTCCCCTTCCTTTGTTTGTCTTTATGTCTCCCTTGAAGTCCTATAAATAGCACTCCATCCACTTCCAAAGGCATGAGAAAATGCTCTCAAATCTCTCTATGTATTCTCTCACTCTTCTTCAATAAAATTCAAAAGTATTTCTTTATTTCTTATGCTGTATTTTTTGATAATTCAACAATGTCCATAGCTGTCTATCTGATTAATCGTCTTCCATCTCAAATCTTGAACTTTGACTCACCATTTTTTTCATCTCTATAACACTCATCCTAGTCATTACACACTTCATACTTTTGGGTGCGTCTGTTTTGTTCACTTACCATCTACTGAACATCACAAGCTTGGTGCCCAAACTGTTAAGTGTGCATTTCTAGGTTACAATACCACTCAAAAGGGATTTGTACGTTATGATGCTATTGCTAATCGTTTTCATAACTCTCGAAATGTGATTTTCTTTGAGAAACACTATTTTTTTCAGTCTAATGTGATCTCTTCTACTACTCCTCCTATACTTCCTCACTTTGATGATGTTCCGTGTCCTATTGAGCGTTTCAAACCAGATGTTGTGTATACGAGACGTAAAATCACTTTAACTCCTTCTGATACTGACCTACCACCTGAGTCTGTACCTCCGCCACCTCAAAGATCTACACATCTCCCATCTACCAGATAGGTATGGATTCCCACATATATCTCTTAATGTAACTTTATCGAACATTTCTGTTCCTACTTGTTATTCTCAGACAGCCCTACATACGTGTTGAAAACGAACAATGCAAGATGAGCTCCAAGCACTTCAAAAAAATCATACGTAGGATATTGTTCCATGCTCTCCTGGTGTTAAACTTATTGGCTATAAGTGGGTATATTCTGTGAAATTGAATTCTGATGATTCTCTTGACCGTTATAAGGCTCGATTGATTGCTCTTGGCAATAGACAAGAATATAAAGTGGATTACGATAAAACATTTGCTCCAGTAGCCAAAATGACTACTATCCGAACAGTTATTGCTATTGCTGCTTCTAAAGGATGGTCACTTCATCAAATGGATATTAAAAATGCGTTTTTGCACGGTGATCTTAAAGAAGAAATTTTTATGACTCCTCCAAACTTATTCTCTTTCTCTTATGGTGTGTGCAAACTTAAACGTTCTCTTTATGGCTTGAAACAAGCACCTCGAGCATGGTTTGAGAAATTTCATTCTACTTTACTCGGCTTTTCTTTTACCCAGAGCCAGTATGATTCTTCTTTGTCCCTTCACAAAACAGCCGATGGTATTGTTTTTCTTCTTGTCTATGTTGATGATATTGTCATCACTGACACAGATATTGTTTTGATTCAATAGTTTAAACAACAGCTCCAAACTTCATTTCATATGAAGGATTTTGGTTCTCTCCACTATTTTTTGGGTCTTGAGGTCCGTTTGGATCGAAAGGGTATTTTTTTGCATCAACACAAAAATACAAAGGCCTTGATTTCTTTAGCTGGATTTCAATCTGCTTCTCCTGTTGACACCCCTCTTGAGATTAATCTGAAATTTAGTCGTGATGAGGGTGACCTTCTTCCTAATCCTATGATGTATCGTCAATTGGTTGAAAGTCTTAATTATTTAACAATTACACGTCCTGACATATATTTCGTTGTTCAGCAAATTGGTCAGTTTATGCTTACCCCTCACACCTTCACTTAGTTGTTGTTCATTGTATCATTCGCTACCTGAAGGGTACTTTTGGTCGTGGCTTATTCTTTCCTATTGGATCCTCCCTTCGATTAATTGGTTACAATGATGCTGATTGGGCAGGCTGCCCTGACACTCGACGCTCCGTTACTGGTTGGTGTATGTTTCTTGGCTCTGCGCTCATTTCTTGGAAAAGTAAGAAACAAGCTCGGATATCCAAATCTTCCACCGAATCGGAATATCTTGCTACGTCTACTGCTTGTTCAAAGATTATTTGGCTTTGCGGTTTATTAACTGAAATTGGATTTCCTCAATCCGATCTCACATCTGTTTATGCAGATAATAGTAGTGCTATTCAGATTGCTATTAATCCTATTTTTCATGAACGCACTAAGCACATTGAAGTGGATTGTCATTCTATTCGTGAAGCTTTTGAAAATCAGATTATCTCCCTACCGCATATTACCTCAGATCTTCAACTGGTTGATGTCCTTACCGAGGCACTACCTCGGCCTCATCACCGGTTTCTCATAAACAAAATGATGCTTCTTGATCAGCCGCATCAATTTGAGGGGGAATGTTAGTAAGAGATTTAATCAACAGAGTCAATCAAGAAATCAACATCAAAATGAGTAAGTCAATTCAAAAATCAAGGGGATTCTATCAATCTACAAATTAATTCGGAAATCAAGAGGATTCCATCAATCTACAAGTCAATTCGGAAATAAAGGGATTCCATCAATCTGTTAGTCAATTCAGAAATTAAGGGCATTCTATCAATTTGTTTAATCATACCATGTACATAATTAGATTACCAAAATTAGAATATATAAATTAGGAATAAGAGAAGATCGCGATTGTAATTTAAAAACTTTTCTAAATTATTTCTGTACAATTTTCTATATATATGGAATAACAAAGGAGAAGAAATTCATTCAGACAAATTGACACATGGGACGGTGCTGCCATTGTGAAGGCGGCGACGATCTTTCGACGGTGGAAAGGTGCCAATTGTAGATGTTTGTGAGTCTCGTCTTAGATTCGGCTAGATTCGTCTATGGGGAGAGAGAAAAGTTATAATTAGGGAACCTCATTGTATTGCTGAAGCATTTGTATCAGAAGAAAAAAGTAACAATCAAGGAACCTCACTGGGAGGATCAGGGAAGGATTCTTTGGAGCAGAGGGAATACCAGAAGCATGTGTCACTCGGCCAAAATGAGAAATTATCTTCCAATATGGATAGTGGTAAGATTTCTGTACCCTTGTCTTTTGTAGATGAAGGGACTCGTCTTTATAATTTTTGTTTGATTGAGAAACTCATTGGATGACAGTTATCGTTCAAGGAGGTAAAGCGTATTACTCCATTGATGTGGGGAAAATGGAGACCCAGTGACACAACTGTGGTTGGGTCTAGATGTTTTCTGATGAGATTTAACTCTAATCAATATTTTGAGGAGATTTTAAACTAGAATCATTAATAGATCTTTAACATTTCATTTATAATGCGTAAGTATATCATGGATACGAGCATGATGGAATATGAATCCAAGAGAATTTCTCTCTGAATTAAGTTGCATAATATCTCACTTAGTCTATATAATAGAGCTGGGTTGAATTTTGTGACATTTGTGTTTAGGAGACCATTGTCTATGGATGACATTACGACATCGGGTAATAGAATTGGGTATGTCAGGATGTCCATTGAGATGGATACATTGAGTTCTATTAGGAGGAAGGCAGTGTTTGTTTTCCGAATGGGAGCAAGATTACTGTGAAAGCAAAATATTCCTACAATCCGCTTCATTGTGCTACATGTTCGGTCTTTGGGCATAGCCAGTCTAAATGCCCAAAGAACCCCTTTCACTTAGGACAGCTCGCAACCTTCTGCACCAAGGATGGATGAGGAGGATTTCCAGACTATTAGTAAAAAATAGAGATGACGGGGGAAAAAAGTCACAGGGATTGAAGATAAGGAGCGGGAGGTGAAAGCTCCTCAAAAGGATCTGAGAGTTGATCAAACTTCACTCCAGGATGAGGTGGTTACCCAGAGGATGTTGACCAAAGATCTGTTGCACCTTAGATGGAAAGTTTGACTTTGATAATCCAGGAACAGACTCTGGAGCATACAGTTAGATCACGGGAAACCGATGATAGTAGAGTCCTGGTGGTTAGGGAGAAAACACTAGCTCTTGCTATTGATACACCTATTCGAGAGTGTGCTAGCTACTAAGTGTAGCAATGTTTCGAGTGTGAATACTGAGATGAGTCATGGTAGTGCAAATGACACTACAGAGATACGACCTGGACTCAGTGACAACTCTTTAATTTCTTCCCCTCGAATTCTTCCTTTGTCCAGTCCTACTCGGGCTAGGAAGAGCAAAAAGGGGAGGAAAAAACGACTTTGAGATGATGGAGGGATATGTCTCCTCGTATTATGTTCTTGATGTTAGGTTGTTGAAATGTAAAGGGTCTGAACGACCATATTCATATCAAAGTTACAAAGAATTTTGTGATGCACAATCGGTTGCCTTTGGCTGACTTTATAAAAACTTGGGTGAGATTTTCTAATAAGTTACATATTCAGCAGTCCCTTTTATCTCATTAGAGATTTATTGCTGCACACGCGAGTAATACTAATGGTCATAGATGATTGAGTTGGGATCCGATGGAGGTGAGGGTAGATGTTTTGGCCAGTGAGATGCAGTGGATTCATTGTAGGGTTCAGTTCATCCGTTCTAATTTCAGTTGCTACATCATAGTAGTGTATGGGTCTAGCATGCAGGAAATCGTTGTATGTTCTGGAAGTTTTTGAAATCTCTACATAGGAGGATGGATACCCTGTGGTGTGTAATTAGAGACTTTAATATGATTAGACGTCCATCCGAAAGTGGGGGTACAGTTTGATGGTTTATGGCTAATTATGTCCTCAATGATTGTATGCAACAGCTGGAGTTGGAGGACTTGCGGTATAATTGGACCTTTTTCACTTAATGGAATAGGTAGATTACTGATCCTATTAGGAGTAAGTTGGATAGAGTGTTGGTTAATTCTACTTGGTTGACCTCTTATCCTTTTTCTAAGAAAATCTCTCTCACCGGCTGACTCAGATCATTCCCTGTGAGTAGTCTTTGAGTTCAAAATGGGCACCAGCGTAGGAGGATGTCGTTCAAGTTCTTTGAGTTCTGGATGGAGCATTCTCGTTATCACGAGATACTCTCAAAGGCGTGGGAGGATATGCATTATGGGAGCCCGATGAATCGCCTATACAGGAAGTTGAAGGGTCTGAGACATAGATGGAGATAGCTGAACCGATGGAAATACAGTGAGCTATATGATGAGGAGAGCACTGTTGCTTCTCATTACCACTGGCTTGCGAGCATGGATGAAAGTATGCTCAGAAAGAAGGACAAGATACAATGGCTCGAGTTGGGAGATCGGAATACTACATTCTTCTTTGGTATGGTTAGGCATAGATGGATTCGGAACTCTGTATGTTCTCTGCTCAGGAGGATGGCACACAGATATCTGATTCAGGTGATATTAGACAAGAAACGATCAATTATTTCAAGAGACTATTTATGAGCATGTTTAGGGTGGGGCAGTTAGATCCTGAATTTATAGCTTCCATGATTAGAGGTACTCTTTCGGAGGCCTAGATTCATGCTTTGGAGACTCGCCTGATGGTGGCTGAGGTGAAGATGGTCATGTTCTCTTTGGGCAGACATAAGGCTCCAAGTCCAAATAGGTATAGTGCGGAGTTCTTCCAAGCTAGCTAGGATACTGTAGGACCTGGCAGTCATGGATTTTTTTACTCACGGACACCTTCTGCAGGAGGTGAATGGTACTATCATTTCACTTATCCCAAAAAAGAATAACCTAATCTCGTTGATAGATTTTAGTCCAAAGCCAAAGAAAGCAACTTTGGCCAAAGCCAAAGAAAGCAACAATAACAAGCAATTAGTAATGCAACAAAAAGACCTTTAAGAACAATAGTTAAAAGGGCCCAACAGTGACAGTTCACAAGGGCTAAATGCTCACCACAAAGAAAATATTTGGAAAGAGCAACAACTCTATTTCCTCTACATTTGCATCAAAGTTTCATATTCTTCTTACGCATATAAGCTGAAAGTGTAATTTTTTGTGCGTTTCATCCAGATTTTAAGTTCTATTATCTGATGCAAGAACTTGCATGGAATATATTAATATTTGCTATCACTCTTTAGTTAAGTTGAACTTCGAAAGTATCTCTATTTTGAGGGAAGCATACACATACAAGCAAACAAGCTTAACTGGGCATGAGTCTAAAATTTTTTTGCTTTCCTCAAAAGACGCTCTTAAGAGAGCTCAATTTTTGGGTGCAACAGCAAAACTTCTTGTTGCCTTAATGAAACAGTACACTAATATTTTGGAATTGAGCATTTATTATTTCCATATATTGCAAGGGAGTCATTTGTCACTGCTAACAAACACGTACAAAAGTGCAATAGCAACACAAAGACGAACCTCACCAGTACCCTTCTTAGCTTCCAAAGTTGCCACCACATCCAAGCACTTCACAATATCAGGGATCTTTGCCTGATGCACACAATAAACAAAACCATGACTCAGATTTCAGAGACGTAGATTGAGGGATGTTGAAAAGGCTGTTGTGACAGGGATGTACGACTCAGGAATTCAAAATCCATTAAAGGAATGTGTGTTAAAAATAAAAATAAAAATCTACCTGTTATAAACTAACAAGAACTAGAACCATACCTGGAGATCTCTTTGCTGCGCAAGAAGTTTCATCTCAACCAATTTGTATTGCTGAAGTCTGCAAAAATTAAGGTAGTATTACATATAATAGTGCAGAAACCTACATTGTCAAAGAGTAGGTGAAGCTCTTTGATTTGAAAGTAAAGACAAAACACAGCATCCTTACAACAAAAATTCTTCTTGTCAAACATCTAACAAGAAAGCCTCTATCTCTAGCATTAAAGAATGAAACTTCTTCTAATGCGATCCTTGTAGGGCACAAAGTAGAGTACTCAAATAATGGCTTTTAGAAGACATTAAGGTAAGCCTTAGAACCAGAAAAATTATACATTCCTTATATACAGAGCTTCAGTAAGTAAAATGGTCCACGGAAGCTTTGATAAGAAGTAGTTAGACATGCACTTCAGTAGAAACACTCTAGAGGCCAACTGGTACATGTACAATATGAATGCAGGTAATGCATTCATAAAGAAAGAGAGTTCCTCAAGCTGAGTTTTGAGTCGAGAATGCTAAATAAAGACCAGAATGAGGTGAATCTTATAAAAGCAAAATTATTGTAGAGTTAGTCCTCATCCCCACCACGAGCGAGCGAGAGAGAGAGAGAGAGAGAGGAATGAATTGCGTTTTTTTCTCTCTCTTAAAAATTTATGATGGAGAAAGATTAAACTGAAATAGCTAGGTAAACACGAGCAAAATGATCCATCAGAAATCACATCCACAGGATACTAAGGAGTTATTCAGTGCATGTGTACAAAGTTCGATGCTAAGATTTCAGGAAAAAGATTAACTTGATGGGTGACGTATAACTTCCGCACTATTTATTTGATGTGTGATTTACCCCTCACTCTCTAAGAAGCATACTATCACAGGACATTTTTGACCACTTGATAGAGTAGATGAAACAAGAGAACAGTAAAAATCACAACATTGCAAATAATGAACAAAATCAATAGTCATTAAAAAGGGGGGGACTGCCAATCTCTGCAGTCTGCACAAACATCCCCTTTTCCTAGGATTTCTGACTAGGCAAATGAAACTCAAAAAGTCCATTATAAATTACAATGCCATTTTATTCTTATGATTGTCCAGAGTTCAAAACTTGAGGATCAATACTCAGCACGATATCAGAGTTCCAGACTTGACATGGACGAAGGGGAGGTGGCAGGGAGCAACCCACCATCCCCACCACCCAAATTTTAAGAAAACTAAATTATATATATAAACTAAATTATATATATTTATATATATATATCCCCCAAAAAATTATAACGTAAGCCCCCAAATTTTTATGAAAGACTTGTGTGTGTGTGTATATATATATATATTCTCAAAAATTTGAACTCAAAATTTCATTTGCTCCCCTCAAAACTATAATCCCTGCCCCCAATATATATTGTACTTCGCCCCTATATAAATTTTTGGCTTTAGCGCTAGAACTAAACAATAGTTTATCAAAAACACGCAATACATGCTATCATACCATTTAGGTCTTGATTCATAATTCAAATTGCCTTAGTTATCACATATTCAAAGCTTGAAGAGAGATTTAGGGCAAAGAAAAGGTCGTATCTTTTAATGATTCCAGCCACACAGAGTCCATTTGAATCTTAAGAAGCACCAAAAACAATTATAAGACCAAACTTTCTCTTTTTCTTTACCTTAAAAAAAATGAACTTTGAACTAAACCCAGATTCTAAAAAATAAACAAATAAATGAGCAAGATCGAGAGAAGTGGGATTTGGAAGTTAACCTTTCTTGGAGGAAAGCGAGAGAAGTATTGACATCTAGACCAGACTGATTGAGGTAAGCTTCGACGTCTTCTATGAATGCAGCTGCTGGTATTCCTCTTCTCTCTGTTGCTGTTGATGCTGATGACAATGACGATGACGATGATGACGCCATTAATATTTGTGAGAGCTTCAAAGATTCAGAGATTTCCGAGTTTACTGCTTTGAGCGAAGAAGAGGAAGTAGGAAGAAGGGAGAAGAAAGATGGGAGGGGATCGGTTGCGATACGAAAGTACGAGTCTTCGTTTCGTCAAAACGACGTCGGTTTGCTAATTAGGGAAGCAAAATATGTCCATGAAACGCAGCGTTTCAATGAGTTTGGCCACCCGGGGGGGGGGAGTGAGATCATCGGCTGAGCAGCCCTTCAGGCGCGGGCCAAAGTGGCCTAACCAATTTGTGCTTGTCCTTTATTTTGCTCACGAGGAACTTTTTCTTTTTTTTTAAATTATACAATGATTTGAATTCTGAATCTCAGAATTGAAAGATGGGAGATTATGATCAATAGGCTGTCCCTTAAGTACATAAGGAAAATTTATCCCAAACTAAAAAAACAAATGAAAATATTGATTATGATATGGACCTACAACCATATTCCCTCAGTCTAAATTTTTAGTTGGTTTGTTTTGTATATATATCAGTATTATTATCTAATCACTACCTAACCCACTCTAGCTCGTTCTTTGGTTGGGGTTGAGTCCAATCTAGATCTTTGTGTTACTGTGCCAACACATGTTTTCTTATTAATTTATGGATGGTTAGGTGATTTTTATGCTTTTTATATTGAATTAAGTGAATCTTGAAGTGATTTTGTACAAATTTGTATTGAAAATTTAAATTTTTTTTGCCTTCGAAGCTTTTGAGTTTCACATAATGCAAGGATCTCTGCGGGTATCGATACCACTCGGAGTGGGAATGGGGGATCCAAATACATGGTAGTGTTGCTATTTAATCGCTGCTTAATCCAATCCGGCCCATTCTCGGTTGGGCTTAGGTAAGTGGCTTGTCGTGACCTTGGGCTATTAAATCACTGCTTAGCCCACTTCAGCCCATGCTTTGCTGGCTTGGTAAGTGGCTGGTCGTGACCTTAGTGTTACTGTAGTCGGTCATGGCCCAAACCTGACCGAACCCCATTTAATCACTGCTTAGCCCAATTCAGCCCATGCTTTGCTTGGGCATGAGTAAGTGGCCGCTCACAACCTTTGTGTTACTGTTCTTGGTCTTGGCCCAAAGCCGACCTGATCCTACCCAAGTCCTAGAAAATGGCTAGTTTTTCGTAGCGACTGAAGCACCCATTTTCTTTGAATTATAAATAATTGGACGGTGTACTGGTGTAGGTAAGAGACCATAAACTGGTTAAAAAGGTCCAATCATCAGACACACATCCACAGACTGTACATAAGTTATCAAACACCTTTTTTTTCCTAGCATTTCAATTGGGCACTTGTCAGAGGGTCAAAAGAAGAGGGCCAGACATGAGTTTGAACAGGTACCGAGCAATGATCAATGCCACTTTGGAAACCTATAATTTGTACAAGGTTGCCAAATTCTACTTTCTAAAAATAATAAATTAAAAAAGGATATTACACAAACAGAGAGGGAGGTGAACATGATATTGCTTCAGAGCGTCCAAGAAGGAAGGAATTAGTCATATACAAGGTCCTGAGAGTACTTCTACCGTAAATTGCATAATCTTCACACTCACTTCCAAGCACTTAATATAGTCAGCTGTTTCTCTGAAAAGCCCATTTAAGTCCAATGAGTCTCCATTTGGGACAAGCTTTTTGAGGGTCCTAATCCTTCTGTCAATATCATTTGAAGACCCTCTAGAGCCCCTCTCTTTCATCAGCATTTTCCTTCTAGTCCTACTTGCACATTTGATAACGTGTTTCCCTTTAACTCTTCCCTTGGTAGCTCCATTTGAAGATCTGCACATTTCCTTATCTTTTAGGGTCTGCACAGTCACTTTGGCTGCAAAAGCTAGGAGAATACGCAGTACAGATTTTGAGACCCTTTTATATATGGAGAACCAAAGAGTGAAAAAAGAGGGTTGGTGAGAGTTTTAAGGATAATGAAAGACACAAGGGTCCACATTCAAGTTCTTATCAAGCACTTCAAGAGCATGGGAGAACAAAGGGTGTCCCAATCCATGGGCTTTTGCTTGTTGGATGAGTCATGTCCCTCCAACTCAATTGCACATGCTCTAACATGATTCCTCACAAACACATAACCTCTAACCCCCACCCCAACACACCTTAGTTAGTACTACCACACCATATCTTCCTTCTCATCTTCCCATCTTCATCAAGACACCCTGGATTATTCCTCCCTCTCCTTTTCCAAATTCAATGCATATTCGGTCCCAATTTGGAGTTTCTCCCTCAA